>JAQFZO010000122.1:0-38953 GCA_034695885.1 Geophilus flavus
TATCTTTGAGCCATTCAGTAAATATTGCTTTCCATCTTTTGATAACGTTGCTTTCGTTTGGATTGATGCAGCATCGGAACCACTGCCCGGTTCCGTCAAACAGAAGGCAGCTACACTCTCGCCAGTGGCCAATTTGGGCAGATATTTCGCCTTTTGGGCTTCATTTCCAGCAATCAAAAGTCCCTAAAAATGTTTATATCAGCAAATAAATTACAAAATGAACTCAATCTTCATAAATTTTACTATACTTTCAAACCGATGGCTTGGTGAGCAGCAAGAGTCGTAAAAATTCCTCCATCTAAACTTATGATTTCTCCTAATCGTGCATACTCTGTGCATGTTAATCCGAGTCCGCCGTATTCGGGAGGTATTTGCATTCCGAATAAGCCCAAATCTTTCAATCCATTCATGACATCCGGGCTAATTTTTGCTTCTGCATCCATTTTTTTGGAATCGACTAAAAATAAAAATATTACATAAATATCACGAATTTATTTTTAATCTGTCATACTGTACGTTGATTAAAAAACTTTTCAATAGGCAAGATCAGTTGATTTAATGTATCCAATCGTTCAGAGTCCAAAACTTCGGGGAAAGTTAGCACTTCCTTTAAAAATATAAAGTTTTTAAGATGTTATTATAACGCGTTAAATAGGCCATCATTAAATTACGCCGTACATGATCAAAGCGACCCACAAACATTTGTTTGATCAGGGATACGTGTTCCTTTCTTTTCAGTGATTTCTCTATCTGTCTCTCTCGTTTGTAATCAGCTGGCTGTTTCACTTCGTCTGGATTTTCTATGGGCTTTGCTAAAGGTGACGTTGTTTGTAATCGTATGTGCTGAGCGCACCGAACTGTCGAAAGGGACAGTCTTTTCCATACTTGATGACAGTTGTGTGGGTTGATACATCCATGCATTAAATGGGAAACAAACATTTTGAAGGAGTATGATGCACACACACCGTGACACTATGCTGTTAGGAAGATGAGGTTCTGACGTGACCATGTGACGAACCCTGCCTTCGTCTTACCCTCAGTCAATCATCCTGTGCTGACATCTCGCGTTAAATTTGTAATCCTGTCATTCACTGTAACCGAAGTAAAGCTGTAACTATTCTCGTTTTTGTGCATTAGTTTATCACATATCAGTAAAAGACCGTATAAAATATTATAAATGAATACAAAATTTGTGTTTTAAAACTAATTATAACTTTTATTTCCTATAACAATTCCAAAGTCGTTATTCTACATACTAGACAGCCGTTTTTGATATTTCAGCTTGACAATCGCGAGAAATGTGTCCTGCTTTTCCGCACCTATAACACACTTTCGTTTCGGGACAATCACGAGCTAAATGCCCTGATTTCATACATCTGTAACAAACAACTTGAGGACAGTCCTTGGCTTCGTGTAATTTACTGCCGCATCTGTAGCAGGTTTTTTGTTCCGGGCATTCTGCACTCATGTGTCCTTTTCTTCCACATCTGTGGCACGTTACACTCCTTGTTGGACAATGTGCAGCGATGTGGCCGACTTGGTTACATTTATAACAAGTTACTGCCGATTTCTGGTTAGAAAAAAATGCATTTAAATTATTTTCTGCTGTGAAAATATGGTTCGTCTGCCGTTAAAAGAATTGCAGCTAAATTATGTTTACATCTGAATCGGGGGTGACTGGAAAGTTGTCCTCGAGAGAGCCAACTAAATCCTTAGTCGTCCGCGGTGTTTGATCGGGAGTTTCAGTCGAATATTTTTGTTTCCATAATGTATTTATCTAATTAAATAAAAATAGATATTTAGTTTACATTGTATATTTAGTTTTAGCATAGTCTGTGGCTTTATCCAACTCACCAGTAAGACACCACAAGGCTTTGAACTCTGCGTTGCACAAGCGAGGTGTTGATCGTAATTCCAAATACCTTTTTTAACTAAGTGTAGCGAACTTCTTATATACATTCGATTCATAATTATTTCTGTAAAAATCCATGATATCAGTTAAATACGATTAATTAATTTTCGATAGCTTACAATTACAAAGCGTGGAGATGAGGATGAAACGAGTCTCGTGCTTGTTGCAGAAAAAATATCATGCGCTCCAAGCGAGAATTTCGACTTGGCAGATGGACTCAAGCAGTTACAGCCATCTGGTGAGAGATTGTCAAATCTAAATTCTCTACAACTGTGGCTGCAATTATCGAATTGCAGAAACTTTTTATTTCAAGTAAAATTACACAAAATATATTCCAACATTTTAAGCAAATAAAAAAAAATTATACAGTTTTTAATTTTAAAATTATAAATTAAAGAAAATTTTTCGTTTTTTTGATTTGTGATAAAAAAAATTTAAAATTTCTATTTTGATAAATAAACTTATAAAAAGACATTATTAATTATTGACGTAATTTTACGATCCGTGGTATATTAAAAAAATAATAAAAATTAATTGCAACATTTTATTCAATGGAATAAATAGATGTACCATTGGATAAATTCATATCATTCATTTTCTCAATTCAAAATGACTAGTTATATTAAGAATGTACGATATAATACAAATTAATAATGTCCAACTGTAACTGTTAATACACCGTTCCATGTTTAAATTAAAAAAATCTCAATATCGAACACGTAAAAATACAGAAATTGTTACAAAATGGAATAATCCTTATAATAAATTTGTCAAAACATCACTAAAAAGTATTACAATATTAAGAAATAAAATCCAAATATCATCAAAATGTGTGGCAGTTTTATTTCCTCCAAATCCTCTTTAATAATATATTTACAAAAAAAAAAATAAAAAAAATTCGGTATTACAATATCATCAAATCTCTTATAAAAATGCTGCACATTCTATTATTACAATCAATGTAACATACAATCAGCGGAATATCCTACATTTTGGCCTTTTAATTATAATAAAAAAATCTATTACAAGAGGCCTACATGACGATACGTTTATATTTATAACACCCTGAATCCTGATATGAGCTTCAGGTGAACACATGGAGCGCCACATTACAGTTACAATTACACATCGGTTTCCATATAAGCTACACTCTTGATTGTAACATACTTTTTTATTTTTATTTTTATTTTTTTTTAAATAATTCAAGTAGGCCAAGGAATCTATGGATGAAATAGGCCACTCATAAGGCTATCAATATCAATAATCAATATCAACAAATACTACAGTTGTTTAGTGTAGAAAATAAAATAAATGTCTATTTTGTCGTGTAACAAATAATAGAAAACGATTGATCGATCGATCCAGCAGTTCCTTTCATTTCTTTTCTTTTCAAATTAGAAACTCATATGGGCAAATGTGGAGAAACAGAAGACTTATGCATAGCTCCTTTGAGAAAAGGTAAGTTAGGCAGCGGCCGTCCGATTGGAGGCGGCGGCGGCGGCACCAACGACCTTTGATACGGCGACGCACCCTGGCTGACGCACGAAGAACTTGTGTTGTTGCTAGGGTCCGTGTTAGTACTATATCGACTGCCAGCCATTAATAAGTTATCCCACATTTTGAGTCTCGTGTGAATCTCACGAAACGCAGGTCTCCTGGCCGGAATCTCGTGCCAGCATTCCACCATGAGTGCGTACACGTGCGATGGACATTCGTCGGGGCATCGCAGTAGGTGCCGCGAACGAACCATTTCTATGACCTCCTGATTTGAAAACCCGAAATACGGTTGCAGACCGAAGCTGTACGTTTCCCACAAGAGAATTCCGAAGGACCAAACATCACTTTCAGTGGTGAATTTCCCATAGAGAATCGCTTCGGGAGGCATCCAACGGACAGGTAATAAAGATTGTGATTCGATTCTATAATAATCTGATGCATAGATATCCCTGGAAAGGCCAAAGTCGGAGATTTTGACAGTCAATTGGTCACCTACTAAACAGTTTCTAGCTGCCAAATCACGGTGGATGTAATGATGCCCTGAGAGATATTCCATCCCGGCTGAAATCTGAACTGCGATGTACATGAAATCTGCCTGATCCAGCACGTGACAGGTGCCGTCAGCGCTGCTAGCTGAAACGTCTGAATTGGGGCCGTGAACTATGAGAAATTCGTGCAAGTTGCCCTGCGTCATGTATTCGAAAATCATAGACAACGGCTGCTCCTTGATGCTAACACCCAGAAGGCAAATCACATTGGGATGGCGCAGGTTTGATAAAAGTTCCACTTCTCGACGAAAATCTTGAACTGTTTTTAACGTCGCGTTCGCTTTCACCGTTTTGATGGCCACCGGCGTCGAATTCCCCATCCCGTCACTCGAAATACCTACCAACTCGCCTTTGTACACCTTCCCGAACGCACCTTCGCCCAATTCCTTCTCGAATCGTATTTGCGACATGGAGAACTCGCGGGCACAAACAGCCATTTTAGGAAGCAAACTGCTGAGCTCCAGTTGTTGGTTTTGGTATGGTTTCGTCGTAGGAGTCACGGCTTTGGCTAGTGGTTTCGATAAACCCTGTCTCCTTCGCCACCAGAACAAAAGAATCACCGAAAAGAGAACCACAGCGAGGATCGCAGGAACGGCGAAATAAAGCCATTCGTAATTATCTGGAAAGAATTTTATAGATAAACAGAGTTAAATATTGATGATTCGTTTCGTTTGTGTTTCAAAGGCTGGTTTACAATTCTGCCACACGACCGCGCACATTCACATGAACGGTTACAATGCCGGCCGCTCGGCTCGACTCGACTCAACTCGGCAAGTCACATTAATCACTCGTCTGTGAAAGTTTTGCGGTTAAATAATCGCCACCGGTTGGTTTCGACAAACAAAATCGCGGCACTGTAAACCACCCTTGAGAAAATAAGTCGAAATTCTTACAGCATTTAGGAACTGAACACGCTTCCTTCTCCACCGAATCGCTGGTGGTAAAACACCAAGGTTGGTCTTCCACGCCGCCGGGATTGCGACAGAAGTTATGGCCGCCGATTAGTTCGGGAAAATGCGACGTCTTCAGACTCATCATACTACTCAAACTCCATTTCAAGCATTTGTAACCACTCACAGTCTCACTTATTGTACCCCTGTAGTCCATTCCTTTGCCCGTGTAGCAATTCGTGTGGTCTATGCAGAAGAAACAAAAACATAAAATTAAAGGAAAAAAAAGAGAAAGAAATGAATTATGTATGTTGAAATAGAAAGAGAAAGAGACGAAGAAAAATGTGGAAAAAAGTAAGCCACGGTTGGTCAATCCTTGGCACATTTCCGACTGTCAGAACGCATTTCACACTCAGTGATCAGTAACGGGTTAACCCTTGTTTCCATGGCATCCCATGAAATGAATAATCACTCACCGTAATCAACCGTTCCGTAAAATAGGAAAAATGCCAAGCGACGGGCGAGAAAAGTTTTGCTTGACAAGGTCGCTGAGCTATTTGTTTCGGGGTCTAATTCATTAAAATCCATATAGAATGTGCAAACAAACTTACGAGTGCTTTCCGAATCAGCAGCAGGAGCAAATGAAAGTTGCAGGCATTGTTTTTGTCGAATCGTGTCTTGAGAAGGCAAATCTTGACAGTCGGGAACGATCATCTTGGGTCCAATGACTGCGTGCTTTTTGGCTAGAGCAAATTCGACTCTGCATATCTCGTTTTCTAGGTATTCGCACTCCTCGCGGCAAATTAGTTTCGGTGCGACCGTACCGTCTGAGGATCTGATGCAAGGTGGAAAAGCGTTGTGACAAAGGGACGGTATAGCAAATTCGGCGCAACGGGGAGATAAGTCTCCAGAAGTTGCTATGACGGTCAATGCTTCAGTGAGTTTGTCTTCATTGAGCCCCTGTTCGACCGGAGAACGGACGAAAATGCTTTGGTTGCCAATGAACTTGGCACATGCTGCTCCACGATATGTCTGACAAAAGCCCGTTTCACTAATACGTCCATTGGGGAACTGAGTGTCTAAGCCTTCGAATACCGGCGAACTAAAAAAAAAAAAAAGCAGAAAATTTCATTTTTACAAATTTCGAATTTAGTGCACGTTATATCACAATTGCACACACGCCCGGAATGGAAAAGAAAGAACGAGAGTGTGTGAGTGTAAGCGTGAGAGAGAGAGCGAGAGAAAAAAAATCACTCATGTTTTATAAATTCAATCAAAAAAATGTGTAAAGTTAAAATTTATACGCTATTTATTTAATTCTTGATGTTATTGGATGAGGCTCGGTTCGCTCGAGTAGAAAAGAATGATTTGGCAATAAAACCCTAACTATGGCTTTACTTAAATTTTTGATGGGTCTCTTGGCGGCTCTTTTTCTACAGCTGCTATCCACTGACCCCGTTAAAATTTTACGTAAAAATAAAAATATAATACAACCATTACACGGCAGTGTTCGAGTTAACGATATTTACTTGTCACCTTTGCTTCCTATCGTTTTAAAACACACATACAATACACCAAAAAAAAAATTATTTCACGACAATTTTCTTTCTAATATTTTTACAACTTTCATTTTTCACAATTTTTTTTAATTCCTTAGAAAAACTCCCACAATGGCTGCAGCAATTATTGTTCCCCCACATCACCACTGTGTGCAATTGCCAATGATTTTCAGCAACCCCCGCGGGTACTTCGGGGTCATACAAAACGTCAGGCCTACAGACCTCAGAATGATTTTGCTTATCTAGGCACTTTTGGGACTATCTTTTTTTTTTTGCCCCGACTGGTTCATCACCTCCAAAGCAAACTTCATCACCTTAACAACGCCAAATTCCAGACCTTTATTACACATCAAAATTGACCGCAATTTCCATGAAATATTCATTTCTTATTGTTATTACTTTCCACACGCAAATACCTCATTTTTCATTTATCTTAAATATGATCTAAAAGTTAAATTCATCCTTTTTTCCTATGATTAATTATTAGATCGATAGATTACCATAGTAGCTAAGCTAACTTTAAAATCACTACTGTCACAAACGTTGTGAAATCCATTTAAACAGATAGGGTTGCGATTTATTGCGCAAATATATATTATCGTTTGACTTTAAAAGGATTTGTGTATTGCAGCAAGTGGTGTAAATAATAGATTTCGACGTTTCGTTTAACGTTGTTAGTTTTTTCCATTTTTTTTTAAAGAGGAAAAAAATAAGATAAAAAGGGAAGTAAACTGGAGGATCAAGGAGACTTTGGAAGATTGTGTTCCAAAGGGAGAAATAAAATTAAAATTTTAATAAGTTTTAATTTTTAATTTAATGAAAAAGAAAGAAGGAAGGGAGGGAGGGAAAGGAGAAAGTGGGAGGGGAAAAAATAAGTTTAAGAGCTAAGTAGTAAAATTTTAATTTTAAATAAACCAATGTCAGCTGGGTTTGCGATATTAGGCGTGGATAAAGTGACACGATAAATTGAGAAAAATTTTAAACTAGGAGACAAGAGGATAGAATTGCAAAGTGGGTGATAGGAGACACTATAAATTTGCATCTTAACACCAATCAGTGACTGAATAACATCAACAGTAGCTGACGAGAAAGTTATTTGCATAGTGTGATAGGGGAAACTCGCGCTATCTTCACTTGCGGAGAAATAGTCTTTTTCAATCAGTTTTCAAAATGAAATGCAAAATAGTGCCAAGAGTAGATAGAAACATACTGTCAAGCAAGGAAATTGAAAGCAAATGTTACATTTTTTCAATAGAATCGCTTAAAAAAAATTATAATTAAAAAAAAATAATTTAGATTCAATGCCAAGCTTCCCTGCACTGGAGAAATCACTCGATACTGGAAAATTCCTCACAAACTCTTGTAAGAAGAAATAAACTAAATAATAGTTATAACGTCAAAATTTCCCCAATCCCAAACGCCCAGGCTCCAAGAATTTATTAAAGGCTGTGTGCTGCCATTCCACGAACATTAAACTTACAGTTGGAATTTTTTTCTTCCATTTCAATTTCGCATCAGACATTATTTTTGATATCCTCTCTCTCAAGCAAGCAAAAACAATTCTTTCCCTTGCGCTATTATATATATAAATATAAAAAAATTCATAAAACGCACTAAATCACTCGACTTAAAAAAAAAGTAAATATATAGAGTAAAATTAAAAATTTATGAAGACACGTTTTAAGAGCTGAGCAAGCACGGAAAGAATACAAATACCGCGGAGAGAGTAAATAAAAAAAATTAATAATTTGAGTCACGCAAAGAAAAGGATGCATTTATAACGAGATGAAATTATCAACAACTAATTGAAATTTAGAACGCTTCGTTAGGAAAAGCCGTTTAGAAATACTGTATAAACGATTTTATCTTTTCATTCATAGTACATTTGAAGCAAAAGCTCGCGCTCTGGTCAGACGAGGAAAGACTTTCAAGAAGTACAGGTAATTAAAAGTCAAGTCTAATGGAGTGCACATTTAAGACGACTTGTAACGTAATTAAAAGCCACGGGTAATGAAATACACTTTTGTTTTCGTCTTGCGCAATGGTGCCAATGTGCCATCTGCTACGTCCATCACTGAATTTACATACAATTTTCTAATTGCACGTGTTTATAACCAACCGAGAGCAGAGCAGAGCAGAGCGAGTGAGAGTGAGTGAGTTAAAATGGAATTTTAAATGAAAACTCATCTCCTCCCTCATCAAATACACATCGCAAGCAGAAAATCCGCACTTAAAAAAATAACTCAAAGGAAGGTTAAACGTCTCTTAAAGAATTTAAATTTCAAAACCAGTTTGGTTTAAGTTTCATAGAAAATTTTCATGTTTCTTTAAAATATACTTTATCAACAATATTTGCATCGATGAATAATTAATTCCTTTAAGCCGCTAACAAAATTATACAAATTAAGATCAACTTATGTCGTTTATTTTTCTTATTAAAGGACCCCCGTACCACCTAGGAAAACTTTCCTTCTTAATTCAACCTCGCTTTTCGTTTTAAGTAAAAAGCTTTTAAGGCATAACTGAGTCCGATATGCGTGTTTAAGAATGTTATCAAGAATTTAATGGCAATTCTCTGTCCTAAAATAAACTCCCGAGGGAAACAAAATCAAGTCAGATATGTGTGAAAAGCATCTTCTCTTATTACTGCAACTTGTGATGCTGCCTCGGTCGTCATGGCAACCACTCTGCAATCCTATTCCATCAATTATTCCGCCATAACTCGAGCGAGAGAACCGACCCAAGAGCATGGCCAACGGAATAAAAGAAGAGGACTATCATACACAGAGTGAAATGGAATTGAAAAAAAAAAAAAAAAAAATACATAAAAAAAAATCCTTTTAGTTGAGCTCAAATTTTCATTACAAAGTGTTTTTGTTTCCATTGGTGACGATGAATACGGAACCCATTAAAAATGATGGCATGGGAAACGATTCATTTGTTGGCGTACTTAACAAGCGACATAAGGTAAAAGAAGCATTTCTATTTCCCCAAAATGAACATTTAGATATAAATAACCAGAGGGTTGTTTTAACACAATGACATCATCCGATGTCATCGTATGGCGGATTCGATGCATCTGCTCTGGATTTTTCATGAATATTTAATGTAATGGATAAACAGTTTTTACGTGGGCCTCAGGCAGGCTTTGCATAAACTCGGGGATTCCAAATAATCAAACAAGTTTAATAAATAATGTTGAAAGGTTGTGGTTTGCGGGTAGAATTTTTTAAAACTTGCATTTTTAACTTGTCGTAATTTTATTCAATATTATTATTACCTAATTTTAGCTCGAAATAAAAATAAAATAAATTTATTTTTTTGGATTTTATTTAAAGAAAATTTTAAAATTGAATCAGAGTGAAAATTGATTTTATACAATATTATAAATGTTCGGTTCTGCTCGCATGCCACTTCCGGGATACTGAAAGTGAGTATCGAGTGTCATAGAAACGATATTCGCCTAAATAGCAATTTTAATTGTATTAATTTTCATTTTGAAAGGTAGAAGGTTTCACAAACTTCTTAGTTTTTTTTTTTTAAAGTTGGTATGAATGTTTGATAGTACGAGTGACAAATCACATGCAAATCTGATTGACAGTGTCCATCAATATTATTCAATACATCACTTCAGCCTCTGGCCCTTTTTCTCGTTGAACTACACTGCAATACCAAAAAAATCACCAAACACATCCATAAAATAAAGAAACCTTACTTTTTTATCAACAGAAAATGAAATCCATGCCTCAATCTTGACCAAATATCAAAATATTTTTCATTTTAATATTTTTCAAAATATTTTTAATAAGAAATTGCGATTGCATACACCACAATGCCTATTCCTTGGATTAATGATATTATTCTGGTAGTAAAGCAGTCAAGCCCGAGGATGTTGTTGTTGATATTTCCAATTTAAGATTTTATCTTATTAAACTCCTCCCTCCACACCCACCCTCCACTCAACCACTCCCACAAAAAAAAAAAAAAAGTTGTTTACTTTAGTTTATACTTCAAACCCTATCTCGGCAACGTGCTGCTGTATGCGCTTCGCTCGTAAACAAACCATTGTCCATTTCAATTTCATCAAGTTAAATTCCATGTTATAAACCGAGGTCAACACATGTACATCACCCGACTTCAATTCTGGCATGTGACTCAAGCTATTTTCATTGGCCATTTAATATCCCCACAGTGTATATTCAGACTGAATAATATTGACAAAACTGTTTACAACGAGCAAACGTTCCTCATTTAATAAAATTACGACTCACCTTCCAGCTAAATTCGGAAAGTTAGGAAATATCGGAGACATATTAGGCAGACCCGATGCCGGTTGAATTCGATCTAAGAAATACAAATAATTAATTAATAAATCAATATTTTCCCTATAAATTTATCAATAATTTACATACCACGTCTTCCCATTTTCACCACCAGAATGCCGGTCGTATCGACGAGATGATGCGGCGTGCTCGCTTCGCAACGGTAATACCCCGTATCGTGCGTATCGAGTTCGACAATCCGGACCCGAGAGCCGTGTCCCATTGCAGTGGAATATCGCCTGACCAAAACTCGGCCTTTCTCTTCGAGCAATGGAGCCTCGTTCTTGAACCAACGAAATTTAATCGGTGTCGGTTCGCCGGCCACTTCGCATCGCAATCTCACGCCTTCGCCGGAAACTTTAGTCATGTTGACCAAAGGACGAATTAATTTGAGAAAACCTGTTTAAAAAACGATAAAAAAGAAATAAAATTAGATACAATTCGGTATCGGGTGTTAAGTAGTAGACGAAGAAATTAAACTCGACACCTCTGAGTGCTAAGCGTTATTAAATTTCCAATTGATTACATTAATTTATTATGGCACTTAAGTATAATAGAAGGGAGTGAGCGTGCTTGTGTTGAGTTTCAGAGGTTTCGGCAGGGTTTCTTCATATAAAAAATAGGGGAAAAAATGAAATTATAATTTGAAAATTGCTCCAAATGCCTCATTTTATTTTAAGAAAATTGTTTCATTGCAAAATACATGAGTTTTTATCGCGGTTTTATTCATTGCTACACAGTTGCATGCTGAGAAGTAATCAGATAAAGAGCACTTGTACTTATTAAATGGACGACATAAATAAAAGCGTTTAGTTACAAACAAGATGGATTTATACGTGTATAAATCTTTTATATTACAAATGAAAAGCAGTGTCGAGTGTTCCATCTTTTACAACCTGACGATATAAAACACTCACCTTAGTACATCATCATTAAAGAGCGAAATTTTAATGTTTCATGTGAGAAAAAAAAAAAACCCGTGAAATTTTTGTAAAATTCGTTGGAATTTTTTTTATTATTATCGCGCTGTGATAATAAAAAAAGTAATTTAAAATTCAATCCATATACATAATAAAAAGCTTTTACTCTTATAATGATGCGGGTCGTGTTGATGGCGGAGTATTGACGTGTCAAACTCATGCGTTTCTCCACTCTTATCTCATAATCGACGTTATGGATTTGCATCCGAGCTTACAATTGTCACTCACTTTATTTATTCACCTCTGGTTTTAAATTAAGCCTCAAATTAGAGTAACAACACTCGAGTTTAATTAACACACCATGTGATTTCGTGCCTAATTAATTACAATGATGATTTGGAGAAATGTGGGCGGGGCTGATTAGCAGATTACAAGAGAGGTGTGAATCCATATTTTCCGCAATGCTTGTTTCATTGATCAGTCCTCGAAAAGGGGGAGAGAGACGAGAGGAGACGAGAGAAGGCATGACGGAGTACCTGGGGCTCGAGACTTGACTCATCTCCCCTCAAATTCCCCCATCCCAAGAGATAAAATGTGGTTGACTTATCCTTCATTAGCCGGTGACCACAGAAAGCTAACGATGGGTTTACCCAGATGTTGAATGACAAATGAAGTCTATTTTTTTTCTTTCTTCAAAACTATGCTTTTAAATAAATGAAATGTTTTTTTGTTTTTTTAAATTTTTTTTTATGCTCATTTTGGAAAAAAATTATTATAAAAATAAACTATGGTATGTGATTTTTAGCCTAATTAACAGACATTAATCCTTCCTCTCCCACTTTCCCCTAAGCAATTTATAATTTTTAATTCTCTTTCTCATTATTTTTCTCAGTCTTGTTATAAGTCATGCAGTGCAGGAAAAGTCTGCTACGATTGTTAAATGGTATGTAAAGTAAACTCGAATTTATAACTTTGTGAAAGTTTAAGTTCACAAAGCCAGATTCTAAAGTTAAAAACACTTGAAACTAGTTTTTTTTTAAAAAATAAAAAAAATTAGAAAAAGAAAGTAAAATTGACTCAAAGTTTCCATTTTCTTCATTAATTTTTTCTGACATCCAACAGATTTTTTTTTTTTGGGTGGTGGAAAAACGTATGAAATAAATAATTTACTTTCTCAACATCTTTGCTCGTTTATCTTAGTGAAAGTGGGAAGAACTCGGGTTTAGTTTAATTCCTTCTATTTAGAGGTGGGAAAAAGAAGAATGCAAAACCATCAATTCCAACTTTTAACTTATAATTACTCCCCCATGTAAATAAATCATCAAAATAATTTATGAAGTGAGGACTTCTTTAACACTCAACTGAAAATTAACGATAGTCGAATTTACGGAATATCAGCTTTGCACTTGGGTGAGCGTGTAATTATTCCTATTCCCCAGTTCACAGCTAGTTTAATTTGAAAACAAAACCCCTACGTTAGATTGTAACTCACGACGCAAACAATTGGTGGATAATGAGACGTGCAAAACGCAAATTATTTCAAACTTGACCTGATAATTAAAGCGGAAAGATTTCCCAATATCACGAAATGACTGCATGATGTTCATTTTTCTTTTTAAAACGCATGACTCTAGGTGACATCTAATTTCGTGTCGTCCGTGTGAGAGAAACATCTTGCTTGTAATACACTTTCCCCCCTAAACACCTGCAATTCCTTTATGGCTGCTTAATGGTTCATGGTTCATGATAGTGTTAACGTCCCCTGCGACTACTCAAGCCCATACAAGACACGGGGGCCTTGCAAGACGTGGTAACTTTTAGATATCAGCCTCTCTTTATTGCTAACATTTATCAGACAAACCTTAATTAGTGCTCAAAATAATTCTTATTAAGTGTTTGTTCGGTGAAAATATTATGCAGTTAATAGTTAAGGGTTGTTCAGTAGAGAGATTATTGAAATTAATTAATTCCTTGTTCGGGAAAAGTCAGCAAATTCGCTCTATGAATTGCATGCATCCATCCATGTTTGCTTGGATTCTTGTATTCCAAGCCTTAGGTGCCACATTCGAGATGTGATGAGAATAATAATTATGCAGGATTCGTCGAGAGGATATAGAGTTACTTGTGTTTCTCGACGCCTATTGTTTGCAAATAATTCGTCTTCTTGCATTTGATGCATTAAAGTGAAAAGTACTGACGTCAAAAGCGAGAAAAGTCAATTCTACTTTTTAAATTGAATGCAGCTATCATTTACAATAACGTTTCCGCACGAGCTGTGCAAATTGGATTTTGCCTTGAATGGAAAACTGGTATAGATTATAATACTAGGATTTACATTTTTTAACTTTTTTCAAAGGAACGATATTTTGTTTGACTTTAATTATTATTTTTTTTAAGAAGCTGGTGTTTGATAGTCGTCATCTGGTTTTATCAATTCCCACTTTTAATTAGCGTTCAACTGCTGTCTTAATCTCTATGATTTTGTCCTTGTTCGCACTTAATTTGTTGCATTTATTTAATTTAGTATCATTTCCAATTTAAAGAACACGTAAATTAAACCGGTTGAGCTGAAATTTGTCTCAAAGTGAGAATTACATTTTTAGATTTTATCAAATTAATGTCCCTATAATCTCGCTTTTATTACTAAAAGAAAAAATCTAGCCTAATTGATGATTTCCGGTACACGTAATTCTATCGTTAAATTCGCTAACAGCATCTGCAATTACGTTTTTTTGCTTAATTAATTTTTTTTTACCTGGTTTAGCGCTCACGACCGACGAAACAGTCGACTCGGATGTCACGTCAACAGAAGACCTAAAAAAAAAAATAAAACAAAAATAAATAAAAAAAAAAAAAAAGAGGTTGACGGTTTAATTTAAACAATTTTTCCTTTTTTTATTCAAAACCCACAAAAAAAACCCAGCAATATATTTTTTAAAGAAGATGTTTTTATTTGAGTTTTTTCCCCTTAAGTCTGGAATTTTTAAAATTTCATAGAATCATTTGCAAGACTAAACATCACCAAATTTCTTCTTTTTTTTTTATTTCATGTAAAATAACTTGTAATCTCGTTTTAAGACAGAATGCTGACTCACAAATACCAGTCACCATGACAAACCTTCCTCCCAACCCCTAAAGAGTAAAGATAAGAAGTAAAAGTAAAAAGAAAAACTCAAAACTAAAAAAAAAAATTGGCTTCATATTTTTACAACTCGTGATATGGAAGTTTGCACAAACATAAACACTTATTCAGTATCGTTCCATTTATAAATAAATTTTAGAGAAAAACATGAATAAACTTTTTCCAAGCGCATTTAGAAAGCGAGAGAGAGAGAGAAAAAAAATTCAAGTTCACTCTTCCAGTTAACAACTTCCCAGTAGGAAGCCATCTGAGTTTTTATTTCTTATCGCTCCAGATGGGGCTGTGTTTATATACCCCTTGTATCTGGCTTGTATCATGTAAGGGATTATCTTTTCCTTCCATCTTTTGGTTTTAGAGAAGTGCAGTTTGGGAAACAGGACACGAAGAATGTAATTACGTTTGCTGAAGTGGACTCACAAAATTAACGCTAAAACAATTAGGATTCTTTGACCGTGTTCATGCAATTTTGAGACCCTCGTACACGCAGACATAAATTTTTTTTCTCCCCCTTTCTAGTTTCGAGGATGTTGAAATTCGGTAAACAAGTGTTTGGTCAAAAATACGTGTTTTTTTTAATTTTGTGTTTTTTTGAGATTATTTTTTTTGTGTGTGGGTGTGTGGGATGGGAAGTAAAAGGGATTTGTGAAAAGATTTCCGTATATCATAGAACTGTGCTGAGCATTCCAAGCCATTAATTTTTTGGTAGCAAAAGAACCAAAATAACTTTCAAAAACTAACAAATCACTCAAAAGAAAATTCCTTCGGTCGCGCAAAACGTCTGTCATAAGATGTCATGTTTTTCCAAATTGTAGGAAACATGTAATTTGACATCGCATCAAATGAAAAAAACATGACGAGATATCTTAACCTCAATTTGTTTTCGAAAGAGAGAGAGAAAGAGAGAGGGAGGGAGGGAGGAGATAGAGAGGGATGGGTTCGAGTTAAAGTCAAGAAAATGATTCACTTTGTCATTTTTACTTACTATTAAGGAGACTTTAACTCTGAAATTAAAATTTTCAAAAGGAAGGAGGGAAAAAAAGCATCGAACCGTAGAAAACAAGCTTGTCGTATGCAACGGGATTGATGTACTTTAATGTAATAGACTTTAACCTAGGGATTTTAGGTTGGGGTCTCGGTCACCCATGCTGTGTGAATGGCGGATGAAATGTTCTTAACTCTAATGAGCTTATGTATGTAGTGCAACATGATGTAACACTTTTGCGTGTTTGGTATTTATGTCGGGGTGTTTTGTAACGATATTCAATACCGTACAAGTGAGATTTCCTTTCATTTCTCTTTATACCAACGACCAAAATTGGTTTTATTTCGTATAATTTAAAATTATTGAGGATAAAAACATCAAATTAGCGCAAAATTCGATTAATTCGCGTCAATTTAAAGCAGCGTTGTTAATTTCTCGCTCCATTCGCATTTTATTAGTGTCAGAGGGCCCAACACTGTGCTCTCATAACATAATTCATGACCTTACTACACAGTATAGTGGAGCTTCACGAAAACTAAGCTATACTTCAATTAAAGGCTCGATTTGCTCAAAGTAGGGAATAAAAATCGAGCATTCCTATTCTATGAGGTTGCCACTTAAGTTGGTTAGCGGTGTGTTTCTTCTTCATGAATATTTCGCTCTTTGTCACTGAAGGTTCAAATGGTCACCTTAAATGTTTTCTCTTTTTTTCTCTCTCTCGGCTTTGTATAAAGAACATTTAAAAAGTTTAGTCACGGGTTTAGTATTCCATGTGCATTGTTGAATTGTGCGCCGTTTTCCCAGAAGCAATGGTAATTGAGAAGTTGCATCAGTGGGGAATTTCTTGTGAGAATTTGAAAAGTAGCTGGTTTATACAACACATCAACATCATCCAAAGAACTTAAACCCTGTATTTAGCTAGGGACTTAAATGAGCGAGTGCATCGTGCAACAAAACAACGCAGTCTCAAATTAAATTTCACCCCTTTTGCTAAATTTTCTAATTTCAGAATATAATTCTCATTTCCCCAGCTGAGAAATCTTTTAAATTTTATTTTATTTTTTAAAATTTCTGTGCAAAAATCGAAGAGAATTTACTTTGA
Organism: Geophilus flavus; assembly: GCA_034695885.1. Classification (NCBI taxonomy): domain Eukaryota; kingdom Metazoa; phylum Arthropoda; class Chilopoda; order Geophilomorpha; family Geophilidae; genus Geophilus; species Geophilus flavus. Next base: position 16,875 of record JAQFZO010000122.1, read on the forward strand.
AATTTGTATGGATTTTCTGTCTTCTCGAGTACTATTTTGGAGGAGATTAAAAATGGCATTTCCTGTGGGATTACGACTCTGAAATTTTTAAGGGCTGTAACTTAAAGTTTCAAGCAGCAATGTAAACCGGAAGTTTCGTTTATTGTTTTATCGATTTGTGTGGGAAGCTTCTGGTTGATTGAGAGGTCACTTCCGGTGAATATTGAAACTTGCAATTTTTAAAGGTACTCTTAGAGATTAGAGAACTCTAAACTTTTCATCTTTGTGCAACCGGAAGTTCCATTTCAATACAATTTGATAAAGCTTCTAGGCTTCTACTGTAATGGTCGATTGAGAGGCCACTTCCGGTGAAAATTGAAAATCGAAAGTTTTAAGGTCACTCTTATTAGAAAACCCTTAAATTTCAAGTGCATACTGTACTTTCTGTAACCGGAAGTGTCATTTAATTGATTTCCACGAAAAGGAGTGGTCATTTCCGATTAAAATTGAAAATCGAAAAGTTTTAATTTAAAGGCATTCTTAGAAAACCCTGAAGATTCAAGTAATTCTTTGTGTAACCGGAAGTACCATTTAAATGCACTTTGATGAATCTTCTTGTTCATTAAGAGGTTACTTCCGGTTAAAATCTTAAAACTTGAAAATTTTTAAAGGCAGTTCTAGAATAGAAAACCCTAAAATTTCAAGTTTTCAGTACTTTTGTTAACCGGAAGTGCCATTTAATTATAATTTAATTTCCGGTTAAAATTGAAAATCTTTAGAATTTAAATGCAGTGTGATAAATCTTCTATGAGTTACTTCCGCTTAAAAATCTGAAATTTGAAATATTCAAATGCCATTCTAGAAAACCCTAAAATTTTGAGTTCTTTGTGCAACCGGAAGTTCAATATAAACGCACTCAAAATCACGACACAAAACGATAAAGAAAAAAAAATCCATTTGCATGTGGGAACAGTCGTGCAATGATATTTCTATTGGCGCATCAGATATTGACATATTTATTGCATGGTAAAAGCAAGAAGCAATAATAAGCCTACTTGGGCTGGATGATAGGCATCCATCTGGAAAATGCGACGCCAAATTCCCCACTTCCGTCAACGTTGACACCACTGAATCAACAAACATTGTTGCACTCAATCTAGATGCGCAGCAGAATTCTATTAATTCGGATAAATTGTCAGCTCTAATGCTGCGAGTGAGTGATGGTCTTTCTACAGAATGTGTCAAGCCGAGTTTGTAGAAACTATGAACAGATCAATAAATTGCCAATTGCTTCCCCTCTTGTCACTGGAGACCAATGCAATGGAGGGGTACGTGTTGAATAACCCCATGGAACCCCTTCAAAACTGGGGTTTTCTCTCTTTCTCTCGCTCACTCCACGAACTAGAGATCAATACGGAGAAAGGGGGGAGTAGAGGTTGTCATAAGATGTGGAATTTTCACCCATCATGTAATGTAATTATGTGAAAATGTGTTTATGGATGGAATAAGTTGTGAAATATTGAGTTTCAAAGTGCAATTTCGACGTTTTAAGCGAGTGTAAAATGAAGTGTTAGCAATTTATGAGATTAAATTTTTTAAAAATGAATATCCAATTCAACATATTTAACTATCCATTCACCCATTTATCGATTGTCCATCTTTTCCAACCAACGTGTAATTTCGGGGCTCATACTCATTCACTCGTGTCGTGTTTGTATTTATTAATTTCTTTTATTTATACCCCTTTTCATTTAAAAGAGCTATAAAAAAATCTAATATGAAATCGCTAAAGGAAAGTTCGAAACTCCGATCATAAATTACGTACGTGGAAATTGGTGTGGTCACATTCTTCATGTCATCGTCCTTGTCGTAGTCATATTCCACCTCGTAATCTTGATTTTCAGTTTGAGGTAAACTTTGGCTCCATGCTAAAATTTAAAAAAATAAAAATAAAAATTGATAAATAAAAAAACAATAATTTTCTTTATTTTTTCATCTTGAAATAACCCATCAAAGCGGATCTGATTCCAATATCAACGAAACGATATTAATTTCTTCAAAAATGACTTATATTTCCTCTCATTTCTTTTAAATTTTTTCCTTCCAAATAAAAGCAAACAAACAAACGGGACAAAAACAAAAAGAAGAAGATTAAAAATTTTTTCATCTGACGTTAAGATCCGCCGCACACATCTTAAGAAAGGATTGTAAATAAAAACATTGCTTCTAATACTCGAAAAGATCGACTTATGTTTTCTTTTGAGATTTCCTCTGATATAAATTCACTTTATATTTGTTTTTCCACAGCAAATGCAGCCCGACACAAATACTAGAAATGTTTTCAACATCCACACAGAAACCCATGTTTTATGCAATGGTGCGACGAACGAGGCAATCTTCACGATTCTATACGCTCTTGGCCTAAATCAAACCACTTATCTGTCCATCTACAACATGCAAATCAACCCCGCATTGATCAACACGCATTTGCATTACAATACCGTAACAATTACATATGCGGTTTCCACAGGATATGTACGTCACCTTTTTATTTGCAAATTCTCGACACAGGAGGGCTTTCTTCGAAAATCGCATATTTCCAACATAGAAAACTTCATCCGAATAAAAGTTAACGTATGTCGAAAACCACTGGGTGAGACCAATCGCCTTTTACATACTTTCTCTCTCTCTCTCCACGAAGCAAGCTGCTCAGCTTTCGGAATTTTTCTCCCCATTTCCCTACTCCCCATCCTCCCACCACATATCATTCATGTTCCCCGTCTCCAGCCCCCCAGATGGAAAAAAAATCCCACGATGCTCCGCCAAGTTTAAATCCTTAGATCAAAAGAAATTCCCGCTAAGCTCTCAGCTACCAACACCGGCATCATCATCTTTATACAGATTACAATTATCCTGACCATTTAAGGAGGTTTTAAGCCGTAATTATTACGATATTATGCACTGTTGACCTTTAAATAACACCAGGAATGCCGTAATCTTGAAGCAACACGTGCACAAAACATCATTTCTCACAACGCACGAAATAAAAACAACTCAACTTTTTCCTATTTTGCATTTCGCCCATTTACTTTCTGACATGTCCTTATTGAAAAAATTTATCATCGCCATCCCACTTTCAACTGGGTCAGCCTATCAAATGAAATTTGTTGCATTTCTCAACTTATTTTGGCCCAAATTCAAGCAGAGTGAGCAAACCTTAAATAAATCTTAATACGTTAAAAAAAAATTTTAAAAAAATTAAAAAAATTAAAAAAACAAACCCAACCCCTGAAATACCTCCCAAGATTCCACACAGTACAAAACCAAGCACCTTAAATAACCTCAATGTCGTCCTATAAACAAATAAACAATAGAAATAAATAACCAAACAAATATCTCATCCTCTAGAAAGAAAGACATGACATTATTCTCATTCTAAAAAACTACTTTTATCTAAATTCCACTTGCGAGTTTACTTGTAGGAATCAATAAATATTTCCTCCCCACCCCTCACCCTCCACACCCCTCCCTTCATCCCCACATCTTAAAATTCCCCCACCCACTCGAAGCAAGGGAGATGCATGTGCACCCCTAGATATTGCTAAGATTTATAGCATATGGCAGGAGATTAGACTTGGCGATTCAGGATATAAGGATTAAAGTCTCTTATATAAAAAGTGGCCTGTTTTCTCTACATATCCAAGATTCCTGCACCACATCCATATGGAACCACCACCACCAACCATCCATCCCCTTCCTTTTCCTTCTTATTGTCATCTAGGTGGAGAGTAGTGCCAACTGTTGCCTTTTCAAACATTGAATTAAGGTACAGTATGAGTGAGAGAGAGGAGAGAGAGAGAGAGAGAGGGTCTTCATTGGAATGGCTGTTCCACGCACTCCCGCTTCCATATGGCTAAAGGGGGGATAAAAGGATGCACAATTTCCTGTGTGAGGAAGGGGTGATGTGAGGATGAGGGGAGGGGATATTGTCCTGGCGTGTAGCAGGGAAGGATGAAGCTGGATGGAGGACCATTTGTGGCGTGTGGGGGCGGTATGGGGGAGTGAAGTTTGGGGGGCCTCCAGGAGGGTGTTCCATTCACTTAATTGATCTGCATTGTAGATGCTGCAGGCATTTTGAAATATAGGAGGAATACCCCTAACTTTATTTTTTTTTTCTCTCTCTCTCTCTCTACTTTGGATATTCGGTTTTGAAGGAAATTTATAGCGAGGGTTGAGTTTTGTGAATATTTGATGTAAGGGTTTTGTAAATTTATAAAAAGTGGGGTATAGTAGGATGGGATGTTATGGGTAAAAATAAGTTTTGTGTCGTAAATATGAGGTAAATCGTAGAGTAAATATTGAATTAGAAAAATAATGTTTGTTTAATGCGTTAAAGTTAAATTTATCATATACGTAGGAGATTAATCTGTGGGCTAAATCCGTAATAAATCAGAATTTGCACCTTAAACCGGCAATAAAACGGCATATGGGGACTTATGGCGTGTTTTAAAAAGAAAGAAAAAAAAGTAAAAACAGTACCATTAATTTAAATATATAATAAGAAATTAATGAAAGTATTAAGATTTAAAGATAGGAGGATAGGGAAAATCATGAATTTATATGACACTCATTAAAAAGCGCATGCAATTTCCACTTGTGCCCAATCGCAACGAATGAATGAGTCAATCTTCGCTTTTCTCCATTCGACGTTCTATCCCAACAACTAATCCTGCCTATTTTTATAGGGATAAAATGCAAGATCAGTCCTTCATTCATTCTGACATAATGAACCATACATCATCTTTCTCCCTCACGTCAACCAGCTAACTACGGCCAATTAGAAGCTTATAACCCGGCATAAATCCGGAGGAAACTAAAGGGGTGAATCTCCAAACGCAATTCCGTCCCCAACTTATGAATATTAATTCAATAGTCTTGGATTTTTCCACCACTCCAATTTTTATAGCCGACTTTGAATGGTCCCGGCAAAATTTATTGCGGAAATATGTATTCTTCCCAGTTGTTATCGTCCATCTGTTACGATACTTTGTCAGCAACTTATTCTTTTACTTTGATTTTATTACATCTATATGTTATTTTTTTTTGTTTTATTATTTTAACTTTATGTTGTTTTCGCGCCAAAGTCGTCGTCGTTAATGTTATACGACTTTTGCAAACTACGTCTGACACGAAAAACCCGAGTCTTTTGTACCGTTAATATAAACCGAGCAGAAATTGGACCTTCCCTCTGGACCTAATTATGTCCCCATTTGTGATTCTATAGGGCCCTCAATGGAAGTGGATGCTGGGGATAGATTTGGTCCTGTCAATCAAAACTAGGGGAGTTAGTTCAGTGACAACATTAGACTCAAAAGAGTGTGGTGTGGTGTGGTAGGGATGGATGGATGGAGTGTAAATTAAATTTTTATTTTTTTTAATAAAGGCTTAAAGGCATCAATCATTTGTCTTTTATTTGCTGCAAAATTTATAAGCAAATTTTATAAGTCGATAATTGATGAAAAACTGGGATCAAATCGAATTAGTGGTTGGAATTGTGAGTTTTATTGAAAGAAATAAAAATTGTTTTTGTTTCCTTAATGTGATTTTCTTTAAAAAAAAATTTCCTTTTCATTTTGTTTATCCACAGGCAATATCCCTATGGCTATTTATTGTTAGAAATGAATTTTATTATTTTTAATTGTTATAAAAATCTAACAATTAAAAAAAAAACAGGTTTTTCAAATTCTAACAATAGAAAACAACAGCCTGAGAGAAAAGTAGAATTGGGAGTTAATTGGTAGTTATCACAAAGTAACACCTGTTACTTTTTTATTAAAAAGGAAAAAAAGATTAATGTATATTAGAAGTTAATTACTTAATCCTTCCTTACATCCTTCCAATTTATAATACGAGTAATAACTTTCCTGTTCCTTACAAAATATAAAATCGAGCACGTCTGAAATTTAGAGCCTCTTAAATTCACTTTATCTCGAAAATTTCAATGACCAAGTTATGCTAGATAAAAAGAGAGAGGAAACATCATTTTGAAAAACAGCAAATATTTTTTCAAAACTATTTGCCATAAGGATGTACATTAACTTCCATACACAGCAGGCCTGCTGGGCAGGAAAGATGCCCGGTTGGGGGTGCATTTGGAGATATGTCAGAGCTACAAGATTTGCAACTTCCTCGCTATCTATCTCTCGAGATTGATGTTAGAATAACATTTGCTCTCCCAACTCATTCCTGAGACGGAAAAAAAATATAAAAAAATGAAATAAAATAAAAATCTTTCCCACCATTCCCCGTCACATAAAAAAAAAATATATTTATATCTTACATATGGTAATTAACTTTTTTAACGCGTAAAATGAAATATTATATATTTATTCGAGTCATCAAGGGAAAAAAATAAAATAAATAAGAAGGGAAATTAATTATATACCTAAATGATTAACTGGTATTTTACAAGTGGCGCACAAATTCGCGTATATAAAAGTCGTAGTAAATAGATTGCATTCTTCTTTTCGCAAATTCCAAACAATCTTTGGCAGTATTTCTTTGATAACGGCTTGAGATATTGCATCGAATTTTCCTTGCTCGTCGAATATAGATCCCAGAGGTCGTTGGAAAGGAATAGACACCGATTGGCAATTTTCTCTCCAGAGAGGCCAGCCGAGAATTCAACCCATACTGCATGCAATGACCTGCTCTCCTTACTTCTCTCACTTTTCTTAAGATGCTTGTGTCATTGGCCGAAAGCAATGGACCTGAATAAGTAGATCTGGGAATTGAAGCCCTCAAGAATCTACATTTCCTCTTTGATTAGTGTAATGGTAGCTTTTAATACCACTCCTTATTCAGCGTTGAAATCCACTTCACCTGGTCATAGTCCACAATCAAATAAAAAATTCTATTAAATTTAAGTCTCAAATTGCTCGGGAGGAGAAGAAGAGAGTGAGAGAGAGTGAAAGAGGGAAGGGAAAAAAATCGTGAAAATATATAAAAAGGGCTTGGTCCATATGAAACTTTCTGTTTAAAAAAGGGGAAAAGGAGTGTGTGTAAGTTGGTGTGAAAAAAGCGAGAGAAATAGGGAATAAGAGAGAGAGAGAGAGAGGGAAAAAAGCAGAAGAAGAAAAAAAGCAATTTTTCATCCAATCCAACACTTACTAAGTTTTTTTCCACCATCAGCTGGTTGAGTGGAGAGAAGAAGTTAATGTGAAATCCAATGTTCTTGGATTGTATCCCAGTTAGTTGTACACATCTCTTGGAGTTTGCACAGGTCACCATGGATCACATCCATCACAGCAGTGTCCACACTCTTTTCGGGTTCAAGTAACTCGGTATACTCTCAACTGCTTTTCTTTCAACCTTCTCTTTTCAACTATGTTTAATCTAAAGTTTAGAGTAAACTTTTACTTCTTGTTTACATTTTAAACTGTCGATAAACAACTTACATCCATCCACACCCAACACAATTTTTTCTTTTATGTTAACACAGTTATACAACAAACATCAATGTTTGTACGCTTTTCATATAATTTTCTCGTGTAAAAACTCAATTTCTCTTCTAATTTTCGAACCCAGTGTTGCAGAAAATTGAAAAAAAAATTAATTTACAACCAAAATTGTATAAATTGTATAAAATCAGCAAAACATGTTTACCAAATAGCGAGCAAATGAGTTATAACTTTTTGTTTATATCCATAAATCGCTAAAAATGCTATTCCACCCTTCCTGCACAAATCCATATAAATCCCACGCAATAAATAAATAAAACAAAAAGAGAAATAAAAGTGGTAAAATAAATTCAAAACCCAAAACCTGCAATTATTACACCCGAAATATTGCACTTGATTTAATACGTCGTGTGAGTGCTGCAATTACACTATATCAAATAGGAAATAAAAGTGCATTTATCCTAAATTAAGTCATATCCACGCGTGCCAGCCCCACTTCCACTTCTATTCTGTGTGATCTCGCCAACCATTCTATTGATTCCGATGCAATGCATTCTCATCATAAACATTTTTCTGGATTGGGTCGCCATACAGAGTGCAGGTCAGCCACCTCAATCCATAAATATCTTAGATTGTATTTTTTTTCCCTTCCCTAAATGTACGTATCCATGCTTATCTGACCTCATACAAAAGTGGCCGAGCCAACCCTCCCGCATTGTGCGTGGGCGTGGCAGTAATTAATACTCTTCCATTTTCCCTACACTTCTCTTCTCGGCACCTTACTTGCTGGCTAAGTGGCCTCGAGAGAATTGCCCAGCAGATTCCTCGAGAATTCTGAACAGAAGCCAAGATGGTGCAACAAACTTGTACACGCGAAAAAAGTGTTTTGGTGTATAAAAAGATGTCCATTATGGTTTAAAATGGTTGGCACTAATGAAAATAAGAGTGAAAAAGTTGGAAAAAACTTGATGGAGGTTTAACTTCAATGCATTATAAAGCGCTTAACCTACATCTGGGATTTTGTGTCGGGTTTTAAGGTTCGGTGTTTGTTTTTATTGATATGAATCGTGTGATTTATACGGTTAAAGGAAGGAATTTAAAGAGTATATGGGTTTTACTCGACTGGATTTGCAGTAAAAAGTTTTTTTTTCATGTAGTAATGAGTGATTTCTAGGCTGTTGGGGTTCGCAACGACGACTGTTGACTTGGTTGGGGTAAATTTAAATTGTGGGCGTTTAACACTGATATTGATGACCAGAAGTGAGTTTGGTGTTTATTAGGACTAATGTGTGGGTGAATATTCACATGAAAAGGGATTTATCACTTTAATCCCACGAATTTACTAAACTGGACATTTTGATGGATTTTAACGATTTGGAATTTTTTTTTTTTTATTTTTGGATTTTTATTTTTTCTTTCAACATTTTTCAACGTTTTTGTGGAAAATATTTTTGATAGTGTAAGTCAACTCAATTTTTGAGATAAGTTTTATCACAAAACAGAATCAACTTGGGGGAAAATGTTATTATAAAATTGTTTGTCTATATTTCCTTTAAAAAGAAAAGAAAGATTTATACACTGCAGTAATTTTTCTTTATAAAATCGACATGGCAAAATATCGCAGACTCAGCAACAATCAGCCAGCCATGTTGGTTATTTTTTTCACTCTTTATTTTTTTTCTTTTTACTCCGACATTTTTCTTTTGTCGGGTCATATAGATCCATGTCTGAACCAGAAACCTTTCATAAATTCATCAAATTTAAACCTAGACGAATTACAACTCAAATAAACCTGTTGCAAATAGAATAATAAGTTTAAAACCTTTTTTTCTTCTTCCTTCCCTTTTGGTAAATAACAATTTAACTCCATCAAAACCAAATTCCAACATCTTGAATAAATTATACACTTAAATAAACATTAACCTCTTAACCTCCCAGTTCCATTTTCTTAAAAAAAAATGTGTTATCAATTAAAGTATCGAATTTTAACATTAAAAAGCAATAAAAATAACTTTTTAGTTTTTACCTAATTTTTTATTTTTTAAATTTATTTATTTACTGAGAAAAGTCCATTATAAAACCAATAAACATTTTCTTAATAAAAAAAGCATAAAATTTTATTACTATTGACGACAATTTTTTTCTTTTAAACACGGAAGAGTTCACAAAGAAAGAAATCCATATATCCAGAAGTTTACCACAAAAGAGGAAGTTTGTACGAAGACTGCACCACCAGACTCGACTTGCTTACTGTCACAAAGTCCTCTGACCCTTATTGATTCGTGTGAAGAATGTACCGTATGCAGCAAGCAAACTGTAAATCGTTGATTTCAATCAACATCTGCTGATTGAGACTAAATTGACTCAACCATTTCTCCAAAGAAAATAAAAAATTTTGTTACAGCGGAGTCACCAAGGAAACCAATGAAAAAAAAAATTTAGAAAAAATTTTTTTTTCAGTTGTATCTATATATATTACATAATAAAAAAAAATTATTTTTTGTTTGTATATTTTTTTTTTTTGGGAAAAAAGACAATTTGCTGGAATAATTAAGAAAAATTGCGAAAATTTAATTAAAATTGGATCAATATTTCTATTCAGTAGAACAGAGAAAACATTTCTTTGATATTTTACAAAGAAATGTAAGAAACCAACGTAAAAAGTTGGGTGTAGAAAGAAAGAAAGAAGAAGAAGACGAAAAAAAATTGAAAAGAAAATCCCTTTTCGAAAAGGATTCACAAAAGCTCCATTTTTCATTCTTCTATATATAGAAACATTTCAACTTCCCAATTGTATGTTTGGCTGCTTGACTTAAACATAAAAAGAAAAATGTCAAATGCACTTACCAGAATGTTCATCGATAACTGGAACACTACCAAACACTGTCATATCGGCAGGAATTGCATTGGAAATAATTAAAAGTAGCAGACCGAATCCAGTCGGGTCCATACTCATGTCCTTCCAGATTCGAGCATTACAAAATATTCAGTACGCGCACTTTGTGAAAGTCCTGTTCCTAAGCGAGCACTCATTCAACTGGGTCCACGAACTGGAGATCCAAGGGAAACATTACTCCTCCCTAGTGGTGCTTCACTCAACTAGCAGGTCGATAAAAACCCAGAGGCCTTTATTTTTTTTTATATTTTTTTTTCGTGCTTGAGAAAATGGTTAAGGTTAAGAGATACTATCGCGACACTTTATCGGTGAGAGATTTCTGGAAAAGTAGAGATTTATGGAGCTCGAATCACTCGAAATTATTGGAATTGCAAAGTTTCATCTATCACTTAAACATTACTTTGTACGAGCTTAGCTCTCACAAGCCTAAACCACTCTCGCACACAGCTTTCAACATTTCATTCAATTTTTTTCCCCTTTCAATTTTTTTTTTTTTTTTTATTCCCACACAAATTTTTTTTTTCGAGTCGGCGATTTTTCTGACAGAAAAACCACATGGACTGAGGAATTTGGGAGAGAATTTTTCTCGAGGTCCAATTATTGGCTTTAAGAAAAACACGTGCTTTGCAGGGAAGCGTGGTTGTTTGTTTTGAAGTTATAACGTGAGTGAGTGACCTTAAAGAGAAGTTCAAGGTCGAGTTTTGGTTACTCGATAAATTGCCCGTTTCCAGTTTTACAGGCGAAAACACTTCAAACGCTTGATCTCACAACAATATCCATAAAAAAATATTTTTTCAGCTAACACTTCCGGTATGGCCATTTTCGGACAACGAACTCAAATCACGTTTTTAAAGGAATGAAAATTTGGTTCGAATTAAGCGGGTGCTAGGAATACGAAATTCTTCTATTTTTATTGAGATTAACTCATTGTTTCCTGGTTAAATCACTCTCGCGAGAATCCCGCAATAAATATAAACAAAACAAGTGACAGTTTCCGCATTTCGTAACGACACGAAATTGATAAAAATTTTCTGTTTGCGTGCTGATCGATAGTGCCAAGACGCAAATCTGCATTTCTATAAACACCTGAGTAGCACTAAAACGAAATACTCCTATTGGTGATCCAGTTTGCACTCATATGTGGGCATTCACTCGTAATTATTCGAATCTTAACTTAATTTTAACTTTTAAACCTTTAATTCAATCCTATAAATTACGTAGAACTAGTTTGTGCATCTATTTTAACGTTATTCGATCGACTTCTACATGTTGTGTAAATTTCAATTTAATCGCGGAACAATTAGATCGGATCAAATGGATCTCCATCGTGGTTGCACGAAATACGCATGCTCGCAACTTTCGTGTCAAGTGCAGTAGCTGCCCCAAAACTCAATTTTTTTACGTGTTGCAGTCGTCGACGAAACGAAATCATTTTTCTGACTTTTGCATAAAAAATTTGCGTGGCAAACGTAATTTGCACATATACATTCGAATCAAGTGTGATAATTCGAATTATCCGGTTTATTAACACACAACCCACGACTCACAAACCAAATACAAAAATTTGTTCAAATTATCCGGAGTCAAAATCATCCATCAGTGAAACCAACACTTTTATTTTTCCCAACCAACTGCAATACCATTCCCTAACCAACCATAAAAACATTTTTCCCCAAAATGATTTGAGTAAAATCAGTTGACTCTGAATCCCTCCCCCACCCTTTGGCTGCCTCTTGAATAATGCATCGGCTTGAAAAGTCCAAACATACTCCTTTCCAATTTATTCCATCTCTTACTTCGATGGTATTTACTGGCAACAATTTTCCACTTGCATTCACCCTTAAATCCATCTTCCAATTTCCTACATACAAACCAATAACTATAATTACACCGTGCATCATTTACCCTAACATTACCCCATCATAATCCCACCAAATTCAATAAAGAAAAAAAAATTAAAGTCACGTCATGTCATTACCACTGCTGAAAATCAATTTAAAGCTCTTTAACACGCCTCATTTCCACTCTCATTCTCAATTTGCTTTTTATTCAAATCCAAACATTTTACACAGTTTAAAATGTATCAACACAAACTAAGTGAGAAATCGTGTTGTGGTCATAAGACTCAGAGGGAGGGCAAGTCGGGGGGGGAGTTGGTCCGTCGGTAATAAGTGGGTGGCGTGGCAATAACCTAGCCTAGCATTTTTCCAATTGGTCACACATTTTGCACAGCCCTTCGCCACTTGCACCATCTGGACTGACCAATGGTCATATATAGGCCGATACAATCTGGCCGTAGGCCAATAGATGTCTAAAGTCCGGTCATTACCAATGTGCATCGATGGCATCAGTGGCCCAGTTGGTAATCACTTGGGTCACATCTGTTATTACGGAGGGGTCCATTAGTGTTGTCTTTTCATGATTGACGGATGATATTGGTGAATCACTGCAGTATGGCATGAAAAAATTGAACAAGTGTACCGTACACTGTCCCTTAACTTGTGCGAATTAGTCACTACAATCACATTAGGTTTTCCCACCGTGCACTTTTCGTTTACTTTTCATATTTCCATAAACGACATCAATCATTCCATTATCGAATTTTTTGGTTGGGTGAACTGAAAATTGACATTTATTTTGTTGATTTTTTTCTCTCGCATTCAAATCGATTGACTCTCTCTCTCTCTCTCACCGTCTTTATTCTTGAAAGCAATTTGAACAAAGCATCTTGGGTAAACAATACTAGCTACGAGGGTTTGCTCGAGGGAAAAAGCTAATTTCAATTGTTTCAAAGACTTGCTTTTATTAACAATTGAACTGAGATTAAGGATTTTCCCTCTGGCATTATTGTTTTTTTTTTCTAGGGTTATAGTGTTTACCCATGATGCATTGTTCGAATTTTCATCAGGGTTGAAGGCGTGGAAAATAGAGTGTGGGGCTACCAAATACTTGATGGTTGCTGTCCAAACGACTGAAACAACACTGCTGCAAGAAATATTTGGTTTCGTGTGAATATTTATCGAGGGAATGCTCGTTTCACATGAAGTGAAAAATTCGACTTTCCCGCGTAAAAAAAAAAATCATTTGTGAGATTCAGACTCATAAATAATTGATTGCAGCTTTTGCATTGAAATTTCAATGCAGAAATTTTTGCACGCATGAAACATCCATACTTAACTGGAAGCAGAGAATACAATGATAGATATTAAGAAGAGGATAATTATTTAAATAAATATTTTCTTTGATATAAAATACTGAAATAAACATATATGAATAGTCGAATCTCTTACTATAAACCCTGTTTAGTTGGTTTTTATTTTCACTTAATAAATATTTCAGACGTTAGTAAATATATTATTGACATATTTTGCCCAAAAATAAATATTTTGTGGATTTAGGCACTAAAATAATTAATTTTTCTAAATAAGCTCTAATAAGTAAATAAAATGATACAGTAATAAAGAAGTTTGGATTTTTGGTTTAATGTCTTGCGACTCAGAAAGCAGCTTTTCACAATATAAATCTTTGCTAAGATCTAACAGGGTTAATTTTATTTGTATATTTCAAATGTATGTTTAAGTCTGAAATTGTATGACTGTGGATGTTTGAATAATTAAATTAACAGTATAGTGTAAATATTTTGGCAGTTTTTACGAAATAATTATCCACTCCCTAAGATAATTGATAACTTTTCCACCAAAAATAAACAAATCAGTTTAGAAGATACAGTTGACTTCCGGTTTTGCGAGAAAGAGGGGGGCATTTAGGAAATGCAAAAAGATTTGAAAGATTTTTTACGATATTTGGGATTTTTTAAATAGATTTTGTGGTTAAAGATTTGAGATTTTCAAGGGATTTTCTACGAGATTTCGTGAATGTCGGAGTCGATACGTCAAATAACACCAAAATGATATCATTTACTAATTAGTAATAAACTCATGTTTACTAACAACAGAAATCACCCAGAAAAAAATAAAAAATAAAAATAAAAGTTAATGATCCGCATCCTTAGAATTTCTCCTTTAATATTTGAATAACTCAAATCACGTTTTCGCCATTCCACAAAATCCCAACCATACATTCATACATATTGTTAAGTGGCAATATGTCAATACTGATGATTCCAGTCTGAGAATCCTTATTTTTTATCTCACAGAACGAATAAACTTTTTTCCAAAAAAACTCTCATCCTTCACGACAATTAACATCTTAAATCTCACTCGTTTTAGCCAAATCACACACAGAAAACTTTCAGGAGAGTTAAGAAAAGGGGAAAGAAAAAAATTCCAAGATACTTCACACTTTTTGTGTGATAAGGCAAAATGGAGAGTGAGTGTGCGCACTTGTCTACTGACAGCTGTCACTTTTGTTGATGGGAGGATGCCATGTTTGTTTGCCTTTTACTGTGTACTCAGGTGGCAAGCAAAAGGGAAACCCGAACCTCACTTACCATCACTCTACCATTGACTTGAAAAGGAGAATATTTTTTGTCATCTTCTTAAGTGAATTCAAACTTGTTTATCACCATTTATAAAAATAATGAAAATAAAATAAAATAGAAACTTCTGTCTATCTCGATGATGAGGTTTAAATTCTTTAAAAAGATCCAAGTGTTGCATAAAACCACGATTAATGAAGCAGTCGAAACCAATCTATTTAATTCACTTTACTTTTCACTTTTCACGTGTCATTAAACAAATAAATTTAACATTTTATGACACAGACAAAGATGGAGATTACCCATCGGCGTAGGGAAGAAGTCATTTCGAGTTGCGTCAAAAACAGAAGAGAGGGTTTTCAATTTGGAAGTCACAATCATTTAAGTGACGATATCAGCGCGTAAAATCTCCGCTTGACATGTCACATATATATAAACTTGCAAAAACATTTTCCTAAGTTTCCATCTGAGAAAAGTTTGGAAGAAAAGACAAGCAGACAGAGGGCAACAGACAGGGGCAGGCAGTGTAACAGGAAATGTCAAAACACGAGCAGAAAAGAAAAAGGAGATGTGAGTTTTGGTCTTGTATCACATGTTGTCCGTGTCAGTCATCCGATGATTGGATTCACTCGTACAATCAGGTCGCTCGACCGATTATTCTAGATTAATAATTCAATCAACGAATTATTAATATTGTCCCTGTCGTGTCCTAGTCGTTGTCGTTGCTGATTGTGATTGTGAGTTGGGTTGTATATCGTGATGATAACGGATTGTCGTTTGCAATCGGGCAAATGGCTATTGCGTTGTTTGGTTTCATTAAAAATGAAAAAATGTATTAAATTCGTTTGATTGATTCTTTTGATTTTCCGAGGTTTCGTTTGGTTGAGATGAGGCAATAAAATTACTATTTGTCATTATGTGCTGTTCCGCTTTTACTGGATATTAATTCTCATTGATTGATGGGCAATTATTGAATGATGGGACTGAATAATGAGTTCTGCATAGGAGAGAGATATTGGGCGGTGGTCATCGTAATAATGAGCTATAATTTACGTTTTCGTATGTAAAACTGATTTTCTAACAAAATTTCACTTTGATCTTGATTGATATTGTTTTTTTTTCTGGTGTCTTTGACTGACTGTTTGTATACAGTCTGTTTCAAATTATAAACACACCTTGTTTTATTTTTTTTTCCAGGGATGTCACATGTTTTTTGTTGTTAAGAATTAATTTTCTTAGAAATTTCCCAGCTGGAAAAGTTTGTAAAAAGTTTATTTAAAAAAATTTGCATAAATTGTGTAAAAAGTTTGCAAGGATTTGGCTACTTTTTTAAATTTTGCAAAACACATCACAAATCTGAATTTTTTACAAACATAAATCTCCTTGATTAAATTTTGCAAAGTTTTTTGCACAAAAGTCACATTTGTAAAATTATGCAAAAAATTATACAAATTTTTTTTTGGCTGGGTTTAACAGATTTTCTATTTTTTCACAAACTATTTACACACAAACACTGTTTAAGGGCAATTTGCGTGTAAATGAGTAAAATAAAATGGTGGGACTAATGAAATAAATCGAGAAAACGATGACTGGAGGCTCATGGGAGATGCGTAAAGTGCTTTTAAACATGTCGACGGCATAAACGGAAACGTTCGATTCCGGAATGAGTAAATTTAGTTGTATACTCTCAGTTACACACATCATTTACACAGACCACAGAATAGCACTACAGTCATCATTTTCTCAATCTATCTCACTAATCCGCCATTTTACTTTAGTTATTTACGCACAAAATCGCCTTAAACAGACTGTTTATGCACTCGGAATTTGTATAACTTCATTTTGGTCCAAAGGGTTTGATATTGGATAACACTTCCAGACCAAGAAATTCACAAAATCTACTCTTTGCGTGGTGCAGGGAAATCAAGACAGTAATAATCCACTTAATCACACTGAGAAACTTTGCGGACATTCCTTGCACGTAAACATGTTGTGGAAAACCGATCAAACTCTCCAACGAACAAACAAACCGTGGCATCAGTTGTGTCACATCCCATCTAGAATTAGAACCTCAAAAGCACTCTCACATAGGTTCATCATTCAAATCATGTCGTCCGATGCTTAAAATAACAAACTAGCAAGTAAGCCGACTTAAATCAGTTTGCTTAAAGTCTGCTTTCGGCCTATTTCCTCCCCTAAAATGTAATTAATCGTTTAAGTCTTAAAATGACAGTGAAGAATTGGAAGATCATGTTTGGTTTAGCCAAAAAAAAAAATAAAACAGTGTTAACACCGAGACTCGGTACAGTGTTGAAAAGAATTCTATGAAAGGATGTGAAAAGGGGGTAAAAAAAAATATATCCCATCAAACTCGTATTTACTGTAGTCGACGGATTTGCTGATAGGTTGAAAAACAGTTAAAAAGTTTACACCCCGAAAATGAGGCGTAGACGAGTTATTCTTGGCCTTTTTTGATGGCGATGACATCATTAGACGAATCATATACAGTGTTTGTGCTTAGCTTATTAGAAAGGGATAATTGTAATTCAAGCTGTGAGTGATGTGTCGTATATAAAAATAGGAACATTGATATGATCGTGGTGGGGAATCTGGGGAGAAGCGTTTGTTATTGTACTTGGGGAAGAAATGGTCTCTGAATCTGAAATATCATTTCGGGTGGCGCCACCTATACTGAATTAGTTTTCCTGGAAAAGCTGCACTAATCTCATATATATATATAGAAAAGATTTATCTAAGTGTTTATTTATTTTATACCGCAATTGTTCTCTCGACCTTTAGAAAATAAAAGAAAAAAATTGTTGACTAAAGAAATTCATTGTTGTCATTATATTATAATCCCAATGGTATCAAACTGAATGATTAAGGAAAGGATTAGGGAGTCACTGACAATTTAACAATTAATTTAACTAAGCGCATATAGAGCTAATAGGCTTAACCGTTAATTAGAAAATTAATGCTAGCAAAGGAATAATGAATTTGCATTTAGTGTATTAAACCAATAAATCCTTGGGCAGTGGATTGTGTTTGAATAAAATTCTTGCCTTTTTCAGTGGAGAATTTTCTTAAGGGATTCTCAATCTTGGTCCGTAGACTTGTCAAAAGTGGTGAATGATGTCAAATATTTATTACTCTCCATCACCGCAGCGCCAGAGGCGAGACATTGGCTTTGTCGTGTATCTTAGAATGAAGAATGAAGAATGAAGTCGGGTATACGCATTTAGTGATGGCGTTAAGTGGTTTTGTTCTACACCTTAACTCGTTGTAAAAGGGTAAAAGCTGACATCCTTTTGTGTCATAAATAAAGGACTGGAGCTTCGAGTTTTAACTATCTGATCTATGGTGTGCAGTG
This sequence comes from Geophilus flavus, assembly GCA_034695885.1. Taxonomy (NCBI): domain Eukaryota; kingdom Metazoa; phylum Arthropoda; class Chilopoda; order Geophilomorpha; family Geophilidae; genus Geophilus; species Geophilus flavus. The sequence goes on from JAQFZO010000122.1 coordinate 35,018, forward strand.
TCTGGAAATGACGTTTCTTTGGCGTCAACTACAAAATTGTTTACCATGTCAACTAAATCATGAGTTCTTTTCTCTCTAGATTTTATTTCTGCGAGAATTATGTAGAAATTACTCACTATTACTCTGGATTGTACTTCTTTTTTTTATTTTTTGACTTGTTACATTTGTTACCACCAGATGGTGGTTGTTGTTGTTGTGGGGTTGACATCAGATGGTCAGGGAAATGGTTGTGACTGGGTATAGTGGGTTTGTGGACCAATAAGATTAAGCCGCAAAACAATTGTTTGCAACAATAAACTTTTATGGTACAAATAGAGAATCGAACAATTTCAGCACAATGTAGTTATTCAACTCCCTATTGTATTTTTTTCTCTTTGATAAAACCAGGACAACAAACGCTACTGTATAACATATCTAGTACAAACACTAACTACATCATCAGACTTTTATACCCCATTTCAAGCTATTTAATACCCCTATACCAAATTACATGTCTTATAGCCATTTTTACTTTAGTTTAAGACCCATAACTGATTCTACCTAATGTAAAATATATGTATACATAAAAGTTCCTCACTTTATGCACGGAATCGCCTGCATACTTAAAATATTTTACACCGTATCCAACCATATTGCAGGCCTTTCAGTCTAAGAACGTGTAAAATTATATCATGTGTAATCTTACACTTAAATGCATTTAAAAAATTTTAAGTGTAGGTATCGCCCCAATAAATGGTCACACATGACTTGGTGCACTCACAACGGAGTAATTTACTGCATTTTGTGTATTTTAAGAATTTTGTTTTAAAGGATTTTTTTTATTTTTGTCTTCGACAGGTCCTGCACGGCTTATGTAGCCTTTGGGGGACCTTAAGCCCCATTACTCACTAGAGAGTTTGCGCACGGAGTTTTCCATCATAAAGTTATATAGTTATAAAGTTATGGTTATAAACTGTAACTAGTTTTCTAGCTTTATTACTACAGAGTTTGTGCACTAAGATTTCCTTATCCTTATAAAATTATAGTTATAACCTTTATAACCTGTAACTCTAGCTTTATTATTTCCTGTACTGTAAAACTAATAGGGTCATAAAATGATAAATAGTGTAAAAATTATTATAAAATAAAAGTCAGAAACCCAGAGTTACAGGTTATAATTATAACTTTATAAGGAAACCTCTGCGCAAACTCATTATTATTGTATAATTCTAACTTTCTTACACTATTTATGATTTAAAGGATGATCAAATAATAATTATAATTATAAAATTATGCTGGAAACTCACTACTCATTCCTCACTTTATGTTTTATAATACACTAAGTTATGTGCAGCCGTGCAAGTTCCATCTCAGTAGATTCATGGACAAAGTTTTGTGTTGCTACTTTTGCTACCTAGCAAGCCTGATGTATGGCGCTGGGATGACAAGCGGTGATGAATTATAATAACGTACACTTTTATACAAGGTGTGCACAACAGGACCACTTTTACTTTACAACATCAACCACTTCTATGTGTGTGGTCGGTCCTGCAATTACATCGAGTCTGACAAGTGGTATGCCAGCCAAAAGGTTGAAAACCCCCGTTCTACCCCATTAAAATCCACTCATTTCATCCACATAATCATTCCTCACTCACTAAACTTATTTGCATCCTCAAACCGACTAGGAATAAACAAAACCCTTTCCCTACCAACTCCTTAAAGCCTTATAAATTTTACCTAGTTAAAACGAATGCAAAATCTAATCAGTTTACCCACTCAGTGGAAACTAATTTCCAACCTATACCGCAGCTCAATTTAATCAGGGAGTTATCATCAAGCAAAAAGAAAAAAAACGAAAAAAAACTTCTCTTTTCCTGACTTTACTTGGTTTGTTTGTTCAAACAAAGTGGAAAAGTTAATGAGATTTGCTGCAGGTGGCGCCAACATCAAAACTTTTTTTCCCCTCCCCCTCGAAATCTTTGCTGCTTAACTTTGGACGAATAAAAATTAAAGTTGGCTTCTAAACAGGGACTAAAAGACCTAATTTTATGCATCATCAAACAAAGAGAAAGAAAGATGACACTATTCATCAGACCATTAATTATAAACAGCAATTTCGTATCATCCATACTGACCCGTTGACCTCTTCATACAAAGTATTGAACTATCTCTGATGTCATCCGCCGCTTTTATGAATTCTCTGCAGCCAGCTGGGACCAGACATTGGATCTGGCAATGGCCAGTGGTCATAAAAAATGGGGAGGGCTACAACAGATGAGGCCACGGGGCCTCACTTTACCCTCCCAACCGACTCGGTCCCTCGAGTGGCTCAGCAGATGCACAAAGGGGAGAAAATGTTTACTTCAGCTCGCTAGAGAATACTGAAATAAAAGGGGTATATAATGTAGAAAAGGGTTCGTGTCTGTCTGCGTCAATTGTGTCAGTAAATGTCGGCAAAATGTTGTGAAAGATTTTTTTTTTTTTTTTTTTTTTAAAGGAAAAAAACTTTTCTCTTTCATCTTTTCTAATATCAAAGAGAGAGGGAGTCGGTAGAGGAAATGGCTTTAGTCCACAATTAAATTAGAAGACAAGGTAAAATTTTGGAAAATGGGATGAGCATAGGATGATCACTTTTTTTTTTTCCTCTTTCATTTCGTGAGGGGTGGTCTTATGGAAGGTGGAAGTGTGTTTGAGCATGGCAGAGATTGCTATTTCACTTCCCCCTGCTCGAAAATCACATTTTGAACTGAGTTTGTGCAGTTAAAAGGCGATAGTGTATGAAGTTTTGTAATAAGGACGTGGAACGAGGTAGGGGGAAGGGACTGGTGATATTAAATTCACAGAGCCGTGAAGATGATGAGTCCTGCAGTAATTATTTGGTAGCAACGAGATCTTGATTGTCATTTGTTTAGGTGCTTAGGCATGGCGATGGCCCCCGACGCATGCCGCGGGCTAAATTGTGTGCGAGAATTCAGTTATGGTATAAAGCGTGCATACCAGCTTCCTGTTGATGTAGTTTGATGGGGAAACGAAGGGAACCTGATGGTTGCAGACAATTGTTTGTCTTGGCTTTGAATTATAATATTTATAGATGCGATTATATTATCGACAAGGGCTGTTAGCAAAGTTTGGAGAAATGCCCCAAAGATATTTCAACTATGTTCGAAACATGTTGTCGTCCATATAAAGCTCTGAGCTCGTTCATGCTCACGGTCACACACGAAGAAGATGCAACAGTGACGACGTAACCGCACGAAATGGATTTCTGGTCGTTGTGATGGCCAATAAATATTCGTTCAAGATGATGGCTTTTGTGGGTGCTGAGAAAAACTGGAATTTACCAAATTCACTGTTCAAACTGACCATCAAGCAAGTGAGGTGAGCTGTCTGTCACAAAATTGGGTCACGGAAGTGACAACGTCATCTCCTGGTACTGTTGATATGCAACATCTTTACGCACAACCACCCGATTTATGACGGGGAGTAAATTTTCAGTATGTAGGTCATAATCGGGTGACGGAAGTAACTAGTGGTGTATTTGCACCACAGGAATCTATATTTTAGATTTTAATTTGGCACAATTTACAGTATGTATTGTGTTCAAAAAAACTGGATGTCCGCTGCATGCTGCCAATTGAAATTGTGAGTAATTTCATATTTTGCCACTAGGTGAAGCACCTGACATCAACAAATAATAATACATCTGCTACCAATCAGCCTTGAATTTATAATTTGTTGATATTATCATTTGTTGAGAGGCGTTTCTCCTAGGGGCAAAACATGAAACTACTCACAATTGCAATTGGCAGCATTACAGTGGACATCTAGTTTTTTTTAACACAACTGTACAGTCATGTTAAAAAAACTGGATGTCCATTGCATGCTGCCAATTAAAATTGTGAGTAGTTTCATGTTTTGCCACTAGGTGAAACACCTGACAATTAATTACAAATG
>JAQFZO010000123.1:0-38674 GCA_034695885.1 Geophilus flavus
TGTCATTTGATCCGCTCGAGTTTGTTGTGGCATCAATTGTTCTTTGCCTCCATCTTAAGCACTCGTGGATCCGTGAAGCGAGCTACGAGGTCAAATTGGGTCCTAAAAGGCCGCGTTCGTGCAGAAGGCATGGATGGAGTAAGTAAGTCGAGTCCTTTTGCCCGGTTCTCGAGGGGTATGAAAGGAGGTGAAGGTCCGGACGATTTGCTAACCATTGACTTAGTTCTATGCCAAAGTGTTGGCAATGAAGTTGTTCTCCAACTGCAACCGAACCGACTCCTCGACTCACTCCTTAACTCCTAGAGGTGGAATTTTATTTTCTCTCCCCACTCAAAGATCCTTTTCCTCCTCCTCTCAAACAGTTTTAATGGACATGGAATATTGCCAAGAGGTTTGCTCCAGGACTAAGTTGCATGATGGAGACTTAGTTCTCCAAACAAGGCACGTTCGCGAGCAAGTTCACTAAGAAGGATTACTTTCTTAGCATCTTCAACTACTGATATAAAGTTTGGATAATGGGATAGAACTATCGAATTCCAAATTGAGAACTTTTGCTCTCGTTCGGGGCGGAGGAGACCAAATTAAATACGAGATCAAAGTCCATCATTAGACACGAGTGATTTTTCTTTCTTATTCCCACAAACCCCGAAATAAACATAATTGGGGATAATATGAAAGGTTTCGCATATATGTTGCTGCCACCTGAGCTGGCGCACGTCCTTTCGCGTTAAGGTGAGACCTGAGATGCAGCTTAATGAGTTTCGAGTGGTATGCGCAACACGATGATGTGGCCAGGTTCAACTCGGTGCTAGCCTTTGCTTTCCTCTTTTAATGCCGTCTTCATTAGCGCCCTCTGCCCATCCACTTTGCTTCCTTTGGTGGCAGATCCCCCACCCCTATTCCGCTTCACGTGAAGTTGGTGAATAATAAAGTGCAGGCTATGGTACTGGGGGAAAAGGGTTAATTGATTTCTAAGGCACTGTGCTTCCTTTTTTATATATAACGGGTGTTGTGAAGGGGAGAACAGTTGGGTAAACAAAGTACTGTAGTACGGATATTGAAAAAGGTTATTAGCATTTTTCCTCTTTGATGTATACAAATAGTACCCAGATCTTTTTAAATGTAAATTAGTATGGTTGGAAAAGCTGAAAAATAAATATCACTGAGTGACTGAGATTTATTGGTGATTAGTTATAGGGGATTTTTTAATGGATGAAAGTTTTTTTTTTTTTTTTACAATAGAAAAAATAACTGGAGGAGATTTGTACTAATGTGTCTGAAGGGTGATTTTTTTGTGAGCATGAAAAATTGGATTGGAACTGTCTGTTATGGCATATCTGCAAGTTATTAATGATGAATTTCTGAACTTATTCCTAAGTCGTTTGTCTATTAATATCATTTTTTATCATGATAAATTGCATTCTGCCGATTTTTCTATTTTTTTTTTCCTTCTTAGTTGTACTGGTATTTGTATTCTAAATAAATGAAAATTGGAAGCCGAAAATGCAATATCGACTTAAAAAGTTTTGCAAAACTGAATAAATCGTTTCTGGGTTTCTGATCGCTTTCCTTTGAAATTCTACCTGAAATATTTAAACTATAATTACAATTCCCACACGTGAACATTCCAATTGTTGTTGTGCTTTGAAATGGCAGCGTGTCCAATTACGTTTAACTATTTGAAACTCATTTCAAGAAAGAAAAAATGCGAAATTAATTGTGATAGCAATAATAAGCAACATTATCAAGTTGAATTTGTACGTTATACGTTATTTCTACTTCACTTTAAACCATCGAGTGAGCGGTTTCGTATTTTGTCTCGACCAAGTTCACGAGTCACTATTTTTAAACTTATTAAAGCTTCACGAGTATAGCCGAGAAGCGAAACATGAAACTGGGGGATTTAACCATTGAATCTAATCCGAACAAAAGGAAACAAAGAAGGAGAAACACAACAGCCTGCTTTCAAACCGTCTCTAAATTAGTAAAACTCTTGTTTTCTTGACTTTACCTCACTGCAAATATTAATTGACTTAATCTAACCTACTCATCTCATTTGTATCATTCCCAAATTCAACTTTCATTTCATTTTTTTAAATTTTTATTATTACTTCTCCTTTTTATAATCGTTTCTTTTAATTTCGAGAAACAAACAAAAGCTCCCCTTTTGGAACTTCACTGCAGTGGTGCAGGGTGAAAAATAACTTAAAGGAATCAAGCTTGAAAACTTCATTTCTTTTAATAAATTTTCTGGGTTTTTTTCTTCCTTTTTTAACTTCTGGTTTCTACTTTGCTAACTGAGACTTTGCGATTGGCTTCAAATGTGCGGAAGCAAGTGCAAGTGAATTGTTCCTCTCCGCGCAACATTAACCCGCGGAATCCATTCCATTTGCGGCCGGGCACACGCTACTCTCCCTCGTGCAGGAAAAGAGAGTATCTTACACAAGGAACTTGGAAAAGGGAAAGTGCAAGGGAAATAGAACTGGACCAATAAAAGCCAACAGACCTCGTCTTATATTGAAGACGAAAAAAATACCCCAAGGAAAGCATTGCGTGGTCCAAACTATAGATTCTTTTCTATATACCACCATATGAAGTAAACAGTGAAACTTTAAGAAGAAATTTCTCCTCTTATTTGCGGGATTGCGGCTTGTTTTCTATTTTATAATGGGAGAAATTTTTTTTTCCAAATATTTTTGATAAAAAAAATATTTCATTGCCAGCTCATTTTCAATTCCCGACGTCTTAGAAGCATAAGAAAAGTTTCTACGTGTCATCAATTCTGTCCGTTTGCCAATTTTACGATCACGCAGACCTCATCCCTGTCTCCTATCACACAAATCCAACATTCTTCTTGCTTTTCCTTTCTTGGAAAAAGGCACTAAAAATGAATAAATCCCTCATGGTTTCTTCACTACACATCATCAAAACTCACATACAGTTGCAGATGAGGGGGAACTGAAATTTGAGGCTCAAAAGAATTTCAAATATTTATTTCAAATTTTATTGTCATGATTCCCCACACTTAATATTCGACCGTTATTTACGTATTCATGAAAATGTTTCGCTCTCATTCACCGAGTAAAGTAATGAAACTTGAATTTGTTTTTACTCATTAGAATTGATGACGATGAGCAATTCAGTTTGAGATTGAATACCGCCATTTAAAGGATTAATCTTCTTTTGAAAAATAATTCTTCGAATTCATTTGAAACTTTTGTTAATAAATTTACGTGTGAGAAGCGACAAATTGGATGTGAAAGGAAGGGTAAAAATGATTTTAAAGGAAAGCAATAAAAGAAACTCGCTCTCTACATTTATTTTGTCTTTGCTCAACTTTGTACGAGACTTCATTTTCATCAAGGGAGCAATTTTTATTATTCTTCTACTTCGCGACGCACTTTCCCAATCAATTCGAGTGATTTGCGATCATTCGAAGTTCCTAATTTCATTTCGAACAATGACAGTTAATGCATTTGTAGATAAAAGTCAAGTTTTAAGGAAAACTTGATAAAAATAAAATGAACTTGAGTTTTTTCCCAATCGATTTCAATCAACTTCTAATGAAATAATATTGTCTCGATATTGAAATGACTTAAAACAAGTACATACAAAGGTATTACAGTAATCGATTTTCATGTCTTAGGATTTTTATTTTTTTTATCAAACAGTTTTTTTTTTCAGCCTTAATTTTCTATATTAAAAAAAATAAAAAAATTTCATCTTAGATTATTGAAACTTGGCTGACAGCCAATAGAGGGAAAAGTTTCCAATTATAGTCGGGATGACATGAAGTACTAACACTCGACAGTGTGTTGATGAAGCGTGCTGCTCAACACTTATATTAACTGCCAAGAAAAGACGAGATCAAATCGAAAAATATATAAGGCCACAAAAATGGTGGATCTCGTGTATTCACTCGAGCAAAACAAAACTGCAGCCACAAATTAAATCCAGATGGCGTCCCAATCACGATCAAAACTTGCTCGTGGGCTTGTAATAACCCCATCTTTTTTCTTTCTACCAACACCTGACTTCTTCCACCCTCCCTCTTTCTCTCTTTTTCGATCGATAGTTTCGACGGGTGAAACCCATAAGAGAGAAAAAGAGCGGAAAAAAGCGTTTTTCGTTCTAATGACAATTTCGACATTTACTCGGAACTATTTGTTTGTGTTAGATTCGTGACGTGGACCAATTGCTGTTTGAATTTGTGTCGACATGTCGGTGAGTTTAGGTGGGCCAATCCATTGGAAATTACTTGGGAGTTTGTCTATATCCCTCTTGCGACGCCAGCTATTAGTCTTGTGGCATTTGTGGCTCAAGAAGTTGTTGCTAGGGTAACCAAGACACAGCTCTTCTTCTCTCATCACAGTATTCGCTTTCTCGTTTGCTCCGTTCCATGTGGCTGGACCTTCCTAATCTTCCATTCTAGAAGGTATTTACTCTAAGTGGTCTGGACATTGAAGCAATAAATTTCTAGCTTAACCTTGCCTATAAGTATCGAGAATGAATCTTTTTGTCAAACAAGTTTTCAAATCTTTTTGTTTTTCTTATAAATTTTACATCGCATTAAACTTTTCTCTTGTTTGCACGTCGGCTTTGCATATTTCTTTATAATTTAAAAATTTTCCCACAAAGTCATCTATTTGTTTAGAATACTTCATTAACTATTCTCTTTCAAGCGTAATCGTAAACAAGGCTGACTTTATGTTTATTGTTCCTAAAGATTAATTGTGATTAATTAATAATTTATTTTTTGTTTACGAATTTTAAAATCAAATTTAACGATATTTTTTCTTTCTTCTTTTATTAAAGCGAGAATTAATTAATATCGGAAATTCGATTTGCTCCCGTCGTATATGGCAAGAAATAATTTTTAATAATTGAACGCGATCTCGGCAAGCGGTCAATTGTGTGAACAAGTTCCCAAGGCATCTATCTGAGGTTCAGGGTGGGTCAGTTGAGGTCGTTAGTGGCCACATCTTAATCAGAGCCTTTGGAGACTTTGCTTTGGTGGTCGGAATGACTAAATATACGGGGACACGTTGACCGCTGCTCATAACTAAATATGAAAAGGAATTTCATGGATACATTCTCATATAAACTTAATTTTAGGGTCATAGTGAAGGCGGTATTGATTCATCTCGAGTCGAGACCCCAGGGGAAAAATAAGCAATGTAGTGGGCAATATGCAGAAGTTGTTAACATGATTAATCCTTGGCCTCTCATTGACCTCATTGGTGTGACAGGAAAAGTGATAAATTGCGAACAGCATTGCACTGTCAGTTCATTTGGGCAAAACTCGATTTTTTTTTTCATTAGATCTCAGGAGGAACGTCCATATTTGAACTGACGGACGTGCATCGCATGACTGAGCTTCGAGATTCACACCACATTTTTAAAAAATCAAACCCGAAACCTGAGGGAGATGAGGATTTGTCTATTTTCGAATTCAGCACGTGCAAATTTCAGTTCACTTCAACGATCCTTGGTCGATGTGTTTGCCTCTGGGATTCACCAAGACAGATTTGAGACGACGCATTACAAATGTCTTGCCTATTTGCCAAGGTTTCTTGTTGACATAAGCATCTAGACTTTCACAGTATTTTTTTTTTATTTATATATAAACTGTTTGCCACCCTCATAAATTATTCCACAGTCAACATTTCAATTGAAAATTTATTGTATTTTTCCTTGTTTCATCCATTTCGATTGAAGCTGCAATTCCCATTCCGCACCACCTTTTCGTGGTGGGATGTTTGATATACATGTTAATGTAGTGATTGCAGCATTAACAAATTAAGGTTGGCTTGGTTTCACAATGGATCTTGCCACAGAGTAATTGTTAATTACTAGGCACAAGTCGATTGTGTGGAGAGAATCCTTTATTGAGAGGTCTTTTGATTCGTGCAATTGCCAGATATTGGAAGAAGAGAAAGCCGAAATGGGAGAATGGAGTGTTGGAGTACCAATATTGCAGAGTCAGCTCACAGACTACAGGGGTGACAAACAACATTCTCACCACTCCTCGACACCAAATTCATTCATGTGGAAATTGGTTAAGGGTATAGATACTGGCCAGAAATCAATATAAGGGAATGTTTTCACTCATTTCAGTCATGTAAAATGGAAGAATGGAATCCCGAGTTTTCGACTCGGTTTCAAAATCATGTTTGTTTATGTTGATTTTTTCACTTTCCCTCTTTCCATTCCATAAAATGTATGTCGAAAGTTGAGGTCACGTATTTTTTCCCCCCAAATGAATAGTTTATTCAAAGCTTATAAATAAATTAGCAGCACTTTGTTTTAATTTTAAAAAAAAATATTCTAAAGCTCAATTCCCAGTCGTTTCACCAAAAAATACAACACCAAGTAATTATGAAGCCAGAGCATTTGGTAAATAAATAATAAGTTCCTCTCCGTATTAGACAAAAATAATGGAAATGCTCATTAAAAATGTATGAATGGCTATTACACGATCCATCGTTTGGATTTTATAATTCTTTTTTAAGGTAAATGTTATCTCTTGGCATTTAACTCGATGTGTACGCTATATTAAGCTCTGAAATTTGTTATTTGTATGGGTTGAATGAATGGAAAAGGCAGAGTTAATTTCTTTGTCTCTGGAATTATTGATGAGGTGCGGTGTGGTAATGAATTTGGCCCATGGGGGGGCCTGGAATCCCTTTTATCTCTCTCAGTGCTCACCACAAGACGAAGGATGAAGGAGAATTTATCCTTTCGAGAATTGGCACGGACAAGAAGTTGGTATACACAAACTCACACCAAGGACAAGTTGCACAGAGCGTGCAATATAATTCACATTGGTGAAACCCATTAAAGATATCTCATGAGGTAATAAGCTAGAGAACTGATGAGCAGCACCCATCTCCCCTACTGCGTGACCAGCCTTAAATCCCTTGAAAAATTCTTCAAATTATCTTCCGGTTTGTATTTTTTAAAATTATTATCTTTTGTTTATACTTTTATTATTTTTTTGCCTTGAACAAAAAAAAAATGTAATTTATTCAATCGAAGCAGTAATTTCAATTTTTTTTTTATTTATCTTCCTTTTTTTTGCTGAGATTATCTGGTTTATTTATCATCAATTCTACCTGGGTTTCTTCCTCCTGCAAAAAAGTTTGCGAAAATTTTAATTGGCAATTAAATTGTTTAGTTGCTTTAAATGATTGGGTTTTTATAACGAGATCTATTTTTTTTTCCTCGTGCTGTATGCCCGAAAGGTGTATTTTTTATCTATAGTTATTTCCCCCGATATCAAATGCCAGATAAAAAGATAAATTCCATCATCTGTCAATTACGGGAAATTATGGCACCAGTCACTCTTGAGTCTTGACCAAAGAAACCAATTTTTTTGTTGTTTAAAGAACCCGTTTCTCTCTATCTCCCCACCCAACTCTGTCCCCTTCATTCTCTTCACATTTTTGTACGGAAAATTTGTTCTCGTTTGTTACACTACATTTTCGACATTCCATTTACGTCTTTAGCAGGTAAAAAGTAAAAGAATGAGCACTATCTATATGGAATCCCCCGCTGAGTGACATTCTCTGTCGCAGCTTGGGGGTTACCTGTCCGAGATACTGTAGACCCTTGGGATTAGGAGGAAAGGGATGGAGGAATGTGGGATGGAGCAGGGTGTCGTTTTTTTGTAATGCGGGTGCCATGTTCAAAAAGTATTTTTCTTTTTGTTTCTTGACATTGATGACAGTTTTAATGATGAGATATAGATGAGGGTGTAGACAAGGGGGGAAAAGGAAGAACAAATGAAGTGAGTAACGCCCATTAATGGCACAAAATATTGTGCTTTGTTATTACCATGTTTATTCATTTAAGTTCGTTAGTGTTTGAAGGTTGAATGGGTCGTAAAGAGATGATTTGTGGAACTTGAATTTCTGCTTTTTTATTATTTTTTTTCTGAGAAAATAACAAGATGGAAAAATGTTGGGAAAAAATGTGATTTAAGTTATGAAATTTCTGGAAACAAATGATGTTTTTAGTGTTAAGTTTTTACGAGGATACAAAACGAGCCAGTTGGTTTTTTCTTTTGAAAATTTTCACGGGAATATAAGTTCGAAAGAAGAAGAAGAAGAAAAAAATGTAGAGTTTTATGTTTTTTATTTCTTTATTTTTTAAAAAACAAAAATGATTTATTCGTTTTGGGTCAACATTTACTGGCATTCATCCCCCCAGTTCACGATTTGGATGGAAGCAAGTTTAAAGGAAAAATGATTTTCCTTCTTTCCCTTCATTCATTTCTGCCTCATTGTAAGTATTCTAACATCACTCATGCTCCAATACTCTCTCGACCGACCTTAAATTTCCCATTGGACTCCCACATAAACACTACTTTTCTTCCTACCCTATCCATTAAGGGGTCTGTTTTAACCCTCACGCCTTTTTGATTTCACGCTATGAGTTGGCGAATGATTTTTTTATTACTGCGGTATTATCGAGAGTGAAATTTATCGATCAGCAAATGGATTATCGAAACGAGGGACATTTTTCATTAATAGTAAATAACTTAAAATCGTAAAACATGTAGCGAAAACATTAATTTTACATTTTTTTACTCAAAAAGATAGCTCGTTTGTTAATTCATCCGAAATTATTTCATCCAAACAAAAGGAAGGTCATCAATTATAAGAAAATTTTTTCCAAGTGTCAATTTTTTACTTTGGAGATAAGAAGAAATAAACCTAGTAAATTGTTTATTGTGAGTAATTAATGTTATTTAGTTGGGGAATAAATGAAAAGGAAGATTCCATTAATTATTTTTAAGTGTGGTTTGCGCGATCATTTCTCAAGATTTTTCTAATCTACTATTTTGCATTCTTCACGAAAACCTTCCTCCCTTTGGCCCGAGTTGTTCTCGTCTTTCCTAATGTCAAATCAATGCACACAAGTCTTGTCACTTACACTGGTTACCAAACTAAAAACATGCTTATAAGATCATTTCTAATATTTTTCCCCAACCGACAAAACATTTCTTTTCATAATACAGACAGTATATATAAAAAATACGACTTTTTACGATACAATAACCACAAAGAAAATAATTTCGATCAATATGAGCATCACGTAGCATGTTTTAAAGAATAAAGAATTTGTGGAATTTGGCTAAAGTCACTCCCATCGATAAATAATTCTTGCAATTGAGATTCCAGGCCATAAGTGGCTTCCGAATTGTCATCCATCCGCCACCAATCAAGCAAGGTCCCGTCATTTTGCGTCTTGATAGCCCCGAACATGGCAGATGACTACAATTTTATTGCATCCCTTGTACGGGGTCAGCATGAATAAACAAGTCAATAGAGGAGCTTTTAAAACAGTTTTATGTTTTGTGTGGTTAAAGAGTTAAAACCGAGTTAGGAACGTTGCAAGAGAATGTTTTCAGTCAGATAGCGAACCACAAATCAAAAAGCTGAGCATAAAATATTAAAATCTTAAATTTTATTCAGAGTATGTAAAACGAAAAGACAGTTTTACAACCCAAAATGCCAGCAAACACAACATGTTTTTTCCTGTCGTCTTCTATTAGAACATACTTTCGACAACATAATTTCATATATTTTTTTCTTTGTATGAAATAAAAACAAAACTTTTTCCTCTCAGAATTATTTTTTTCATCAGTCACAAGTTTTGCTGTTGAATGAACATTTCTTGTTGGCAAAAGCATTTCATTTACCCAAAGGTACTGATCTCATCAAAACTGGATTAAAGTGGGGATTAGTAAGGAGGGAGAATGGCTACTCGACATCCTAACATCTCTTTTAGGTTAGCGTGTTTAATCCTTTCTCGCTACCTGCTACCGAGGTTGTAAGAGAAAGAAAGTCGATCTCCTTGCCTGAACAAGTACTAAGTGAGGCAAAGTTAACTTTCCTCTTAATCCTTTTGTTTTTGATGAAGGAAAAGTTGTTGCATAGACACATCTTGTTTCGAGGTTACAAGTTTTTTTATTTTTTTCTATTCTTTCTCTCCTTATTCCGCAGGCCCTTCCCTTTCGGTAGTTAAATCTTAAGCTTTTTCTACTAAGGAAACAAAATTGAAAACTTAATGAGGGATATAATAGAGCGGAAAGGGCTTATAAATGAAATGGAAGAAAACTTGGGTTCCATAACATATTGATTCGATGTTATATAAACAACAAAACACTTTTTCTTCTCTGCGTGAATCGTAAAGAGAGGTTATACACGGTGTATAAGTGAATTGCAGTCACTAGCACATGCATTTGCATACTTAATTTAAAAATTTAAATATATTTTTTTTTATTGCCACTAAAGAGAAGACCAGTAACAGCAGTCGATTTTGATTTTCTGCTTTCACTAAATTTGAATACTCCAAAATCTGTATTAATTAATTTGTGGCTTGCACCTGTTTCCATTCTCGTACACGAAGTATATCTTATTTCCCATTTTCCTTTTATGGCTGACTCTGACCTTTCATCCAAAAACAAAAAAAAAAAATTTTGCAACGAGTTTTACTTGAGTGACCAAGTGTATCGCTGGCTTGGCTCATTTCTCTGTTTCTCTGTTGCTTTTAGCTTCAATATAACCATATAATATAAAATTTAAATTGTTTTTATATACAACTTTTCTCAAATTTTATTTTCTCCTACGGTCAAACAATGCGAGTAAAGTTGCAGTTTATTATAAAGAGTTTTACCCTAGTAGAAAATACAATTATGGTACTACTATATTTTTGCATATTTTATTTTCTATTTTCCGTTTCGCAACTTTAACATATATATATATTTATATAAATAAAAATATAGAGGAGAAAAACCGTTCAGTTTTATGCTCTACTAAGACGACAGTGCGGCATGAAAAAGGAAGCCATTGCAGAGAAGCACATCGCCACGCACTAGGCGGTACTTTTCAGGAAGATGGGCAGGGGTGGATAGAACGTGCATTTTTCCACGTGATCGCCACCATTAAGGGATATGAGGTCACGTGAGGGCTGTTTGGTCTCGAGACCTAACTTGATTTCAACGCCATCTTATGGTATTATCGGCTGCAACAGGGTGGTGCTGGAATCTCCAGTATATTAAGAAAGACGTGAGCAAGTTTAGCGTACGTAATAAGGAAACACGAGAGGGGAAAAAGAGACGTGGATTGTGATAAAACTTTGCAGATTTTAATCTAAATTCTATTATACGTGGTTTTAGCTTGGAAAATATTCTTTTTTGCTCGAAAAAAACTGCGTAAAAATACATTCAAGCAATGTTTTCTCTCATCTTATGATGGGTTTTTCCTTTATCCAATTTATCCTTTTGAATTATGGGGTTAGCGGAGGTATGAACTCAGCTCAGGTGTACAGTAGCGAGTCGGTAATTTTTTTATTTCCATTCATGTGATAGATGAAACACACATTCCGTCTCCTTTGTTCCATTACATCGAATCGTGCATTCCATCCACGAGATTACATTGGAATAACAAAACCGGCTGTTGTTGATGGACTCGGGGCTTGTGCTGTTGTTACACTGAATAAACTATAATACCGTAGTGAAGTTTGATATTTTCGCCATACCGCCCATACCCCATGATAGCAATTAAATTTTCTCGGAATCGTTATTAACTGGAATGCCTTGTATTCACAGATTAAATAATTGATTCGGTGTTAATGAGTTACTTGACCTACTTACTTAATGTTCTGCAGCCACAAGTTTTATTCGAGCACATCATGGAATTATTTTTTTATTATGAGAAGTAAAAATATAATAAAAAAGGGAAATGAGTTTTTGATGGTTTTTAAATACTCCTCCACTATCGATAAATGTTTCCTTCCCACCTGTCTCTCGCCTTCTCATTTTTTTATTGGGTTATTTTTGATGTTTTAATCTGTTGAAATGATTTTGGCACGAAGGAATAGTTTGGATCATTCAATTTCCGTATGTAAGAAGTTGTAATAAGTTGTCGCGTTACGTCTTTGTTGGTTTGTAATATATTGGATGTTTACTCGGATGGAAACAAAGTATCAAAGTGTTATTTTTTGCGATAATTTGTTTGAGAGAGGAATGATGTCGGGGTGTGGCAACTCTAATTAAGTGGTTTGTAGTATATTTTTTTATATACATGTTTGCCTCATGGGAAATTGGCGGGAAAACAAGTCGAGAGCCCAAAGATGGTGCATTTAATTTTCTTCCACCTGTCATAAGTTGGTTGATTAAATACACGGCGAGTCGCTCATTTTGATGGATTAATACTAAGTTTGCAGGGAATAATTAGATAG
This sequence comes from Geophilus flavus, assembly GCA_034695885.1. Lineage (NCBI taxonomy): Eukaryota > Metazoa > Arthropoda > Chilopoda > Geophilomorpha > Geophilidae > Geophilus > Geophilus flavus. The sequence continues at coordinate 12,250 of JAQFZO010000123.1, forward strand.
AGCTTGTATGCTTGACAATTATCCGATATGATGTAGTCGGAAAAATTTGCTAAATTCACTTAGTAAATTGAAAGCGAAATGAAAATTTTTAAAAATTTAAATTCAACCGATGCATGTGGAATCAATTCATGAATAAATTTGAGCAAATGTACGTCATATTAAAGTTTGAATTGTTTATTTTATTTTTGCTTTTAATTTTTAATACTTTTTTCAGAATTGAGGTTGATAAATGTTCAAAACTTGACACTACTGAAAGTTTAACATCATTTTTTTGACATCGTATTTCTTTTTCTTTACGGGTAAATCCCTCGAGGAAAGAAAACTGTTGAAAGTTTGTACACACAGAGATAACTGTTATTGTTTCTAAAGGTGGCAGCACGAGGGCAAGTGTTATTTTCGGCTTTATTATAAGGTAAATCTTAGTTGAAATGAAATCAATAACATCGAGATACAGTATAGAGAATATAAGCAAACAAAAATTGATCAAAACGAGTTTCCGGTGACACATAAATTGCGATTTAAAACCAAAACCCATTCGCTGCGAAACTAGAAAATTGCAATAAAAGTTAAGCCAGGTACAAAATGCAATTTAACCCGTTTATTCAGTTACGAGTGACAGCCCAAAAGCCGGACTTTGGATTGCTGCATCGAAACACAAGCGATCTTACATACCGAGCACGATTAATAAAAAATATATGAACGTTAAGGTTGCGTCTTTCCGTAACCTTAAAGTTAAAATGGACAAGAAGAATATTAAATTCAACTTTGCACTTTAATCGCAATTTACACTAAAGCCGACATTACATCCCACACACACACACACGTAGTACTGTATGGAAGCTTTTACTACTTTTTCTCGCCTGTTGTCATTGAATTACTCTTGAAGGATGTGTCGTACGGTTCAGTAACGGTCGAGATCATTGTCGACCTCGACATATGTGCAGGCTTTGCAGGTGTCAAAAGGAATGTCATGGTCGTTGCCCAATGGATGATCTGTTTATTTCCTCTCACGTCCAAAGGCGTTTCGGTGTCTGTTTCTTTCTGTCAGTGGGATTTCTTATGGTTTTGTATGTGAACTTAACAGAAAAGAGAGATAAAAAGTGGAGGAGAAAGATTGATGCTAGTGGGTCAAGAGGTACTTCGCTTCTCCACAAAAAGATAAAAGCGGTAACAGAAATATATTGTGCTGTAGTTCATCTTCTTCCACGGTACGAGGTTTTAACATAGAAATCCATGTATGTTGTCGATACTTTGAACTGCAATTTTATTTCTAGTTTTAAACCTATCCACTTTCGTAAAACTTTAATGAGTTCTGTCACTCGCATTAGTGGAAAGATTTTTTTTAAAGGAAATTTCAATACGAAAGGGAAATGTTGAATCTAGGGAAATGAGAGATAAATTGATGAGGAAATTTTTTTTTTTTTAAAGTTAAATCTATGTGTAACTTTTAATGTCTTTAAAAGCACACAAGTTTTTACACGAGTGAATGAAAATTCCTTTTTTTATTAAGTTTCAATTTGCATGGGAATATGGAAATTCAAATAAGGAGATGACGGGGGAAGGTAAATGCAAGATGTTGTTTCCCTCAATCCTATTATCTCTTTTGGTGTCCTGTAGTAAATGCATGCGTTGATTAAACACAATTCGCCATCATTTGCAGCGGAAAGGCAAAGGGGAGGAATTTCCCAAAGGATCTCAACCAATTTGTAGGCCAAGAGAGAAGTTACTTAACGCGCTATGCAAACACAGATGCTTTAAATAAATCATACAAAAGTTTTTAAAAGGCATTGTAAGTTTAACAATTTAACGACGAGAAAAAAAACAGTAAATCCTCACCAAAGTAAATAAAAGTTTCAACTTTTATTCTATAAAGTTGAAAATGAACAGAATTTATACTCTTTAATTTTGCATTTTCTAATTTTCTAATGTTCACGTTAAATTGTCAACAACAAATTTTTCATACGGTCTCCAAGAGAACAATACGAAGTTTTCTCAGTTCTCGTGATTATTTAATGGTGAGAATCATTATTTTATAATGTAATTTAAGTAGTCTTGCTGCCGTAAAAGTTTGTTAATTCAGTTGGGAATCGAAAGTGAAACTATTTGACCCATTAGGTTGCTGCAGTCTGCTGAAAACCACTCGATCGTGAGAAACTTTGAGGTTAGATCGGCGTCGAGCACTTACTTGTTTAGAAGAATATTGAAGTTAAGTGAATTTCAGTTTGTTGCTATGTTATAGAAACCAGAGTATACCCAGTTTGCTATGCAGTGGAAACCACAGGCAAACTCCTTAATCTGCATAGAGAACAAGCTCCGTTTTAAGCAAACACACACCATGCACCTGCCCGCAGTAAATTATGGTAGTGCTTCTTTTTCTCGACGACCTCATGAATCATTACTACTTTGCACAAAACTTTAAGGATTTTAGCCTTTTTTGAAAGGGCTTGTTGCAAAGTCGTTAAATTATTGCTCATTGTCTCCGAACAAGTTAATAGATGTCTTGGCATTTCAACGGAAAAAGATTATGTCCAAAGATTATTTAATATTAGTTCTAAAAACTCTTAAAGATAGAAAAATGATGAATTTTGCATGTTCGATTGTTTGTCTTACGAATTTCAATCATCGATGCTTTAAAGAAGAATTTTAGCTTTAAGCTTAAGTAAAGATAAATAAAACAAAAGTTTGTTTACAATTTTAGAATTTTTTTTTATCTCAAAATTTAATTTAATTTATTTTTTTCTTTTTTTGTATAGAATTTATGATAATACTGCACCGACAAAACAAAAGTATGAAAACAAAACTTTTTTGTGCTATCAAAACTTAAATCTAGTTGGCAGCACTTCTACTTTTTATGACACCATGAAACCTCGTCTTTACACCTTGACTCCACGAGTGATGTAATCAACACCTCGGGAGAGTTGTGGCAATTTTACTGTACCTGAAAGTGGTATTTATTAAATTAAAAGGAGCGGATTTGCTTATTTAATGCAATAAAAACAGCCACTATTATTGATTTTGTCAACTTCACCGGCATAACGTAAGACAATTTCTGACATTTCATTACACGAAATGGTATTGTGTGCCTATATAACAAGGCTGCTATCAAGTTGTCCATCCCTTTCCTTCTCTCTTGTGTGCAGATTAGACGCACAAACAACATGTACGTGCTTCACCTGCAGTTTACATCCCAGTTAAGTGTAGGTCTCTTGGTTCTTTACGGTTGTTGGGCTTCCTCCCACCTCGACCATAATTATGCGTTAGTGTCGACAGAATGGGACGTGGATTATATGTATTCTTCGGTGCAAAGGACTTGCATCCTATAAACAAGATGCGACTCGCTCTTAATGTAAATCACTATATGTAAAAATCTTTCTCTTCAGGTACTATCACGGGGTAAATCGAGTCTTACTTTAAATTAGTATCAACACACTCACTTTTTATTTCGAATTAAAAAGCAAGTATTACAATAATCGTCAAAGTTTTTAATTTTTAAAGGTTGGGGGATTTTTTTGAATAAATATTAAGGATGAACGTAAATGAGCGATTTGAAATGCAAAGTGTTGATTATGGTAAGAAAAAGGATGTCGAGAGCATAACTTGGCTTTTCTCTTTAGAAATTATTAATACTTAATGAGGAAGGAAATTTGGAAAGTTATGGAATTTGATATAGAAAGAGACAGTGGGGAGACTGGGTCAATAAAAAAAATGCATCAGTTGATGCATATTTAATAATTTAATGCTTCGAAGCATTAAACATGCAACATATGATGACGGGGAAAAACAAAAACAAAAACCAGGAAGATAGAAAATAAAAAAAAAATACAGTTTTTTGTTTTCTTTAAAAGTATTCCAAAGAAGAGAGAACAAATTGCATTTGGAAATGAAAAATATTTTTCAAAGAGAAGAGGAAGCTTGTTATTCTTTTTTTTTTATAAGAAATAAAAGAAAATAAAGAAAAGAAAAAAAAATACAATAAGAGAAAGAAAACAGTAAAGTCTCTTTTCAAGCCCTTGAGTCAATTTAAGAAAGAATTCTCAATTCCCCATGTCAAAGCCAAAGCTTCAAATACCTGAAAAGTAGAGCGACCAACTCGGATATGATAGTGGCACAAAGAAGATTTTGAAAAAAGGGAGGAAAAATGTTCTACCCTTACCTATGTGGTCTGATGACAAGTCAATCCTGAGGGTCCACGTTGATGGTGTCAAGTTTGGCATCGATTACCTTTAATGGGTTCCAACATCGTCACCTCGAGTACAATCTCGCAGAAACACAAGACGTCCTCCTTTGGGCAAGACGCATCTTTACGATGGAGAATTCAGTCGTTAACTATTAAAATTAGTTGGTGAAGCGTGGCATTGCTTTCTCTCTTTCTCTCTTTCTCATTCTCTCTATCTCTCTCTTTCTCTCTGTCTCTCTCTTTCTCACTCGTTTGTGCCATTAACATTTGCCTCCAAGTTAGAACGAGTAAAGTTTTGGGGGCCCATTATATTAATGAAGCTGCAATTGTACATCGTTTTATAACCAGAGAACATTTGCATAATGATGGCAATAAAATAGGCGAAGAAAAGTGACTGCAGGGGTTGACTCTGTGTGAGTCGTTCGTAAGGCACGTGTTGTAGTCATCAATATTGATTCGGTTTGTCCTGACTCCAATGCCCAGAAGTAGCTGATCATCACGCTGAGGAAATTAGAGGAAAACCTCAAACTTAAGGTGTAACGTGATTATCATTAATTCATATATTTAATGAGTGGTGAGAGGCAAACAGGTGGTCTGCTTTTACCCCGAACCTACTTTCTCGAGCAGAAGTTTCAGAATCGAGCGTTAATTTTATTTTGATTTTTTTAAAAACTCGGTATATACGAAATTAAAAAATAATAAACGAATTTCTACTTCTGTTTCTGTAAGATAATAAGTCATCTGCATTTTATTAAATATTCTATTTCATTTAATGCGCCATTAACTTTGGTGTCATTAAAAGTATTAATGACATTACGTAATTAAAAATAAACGAGTAAAAGACGAACTTGCGATACAAACAAAAAATAAAAGTTTTTAAAAAAAAATCGAATGTGTCGAAACTTTAAAAATATGTCTGGAGAGAGAGAGACGTGTCCGTCAAAGTCCCGGGAACAAAAAGGTAGACGCATAAACATCAACGACGCCTTCATTTCCTTGGCAAGGAACCAAAAGGCAGCTAAGGCCCTTTCTCACCTTTCCATGTCTCTTATGGTACTGTAAGGGATGGTGGTAGTGTGGGAGTGTGTTTGGGAGGAGCAGATGGGAAGGCCAAGTGGATTTTCTATCCGACAACTATTCTGCCCGAGAGAGCAATCAGCCGGTTGGAATGGCGCGAAGGATTGATCAGTGGAGCGAAGTGTTTTGACTCTTATTCTAAGAAGAGAAGGCCCTAAGTCCAATAAAACAAATCCTTATGTTCATTTGCGAGTGGATTTGATCAAAGTGTATGTAAAACTAATCATTTGCAATGATAGTCGGGTTGATGGTTACTTCTCTCATCAATTTAAGTATCAGTAAACTACACAGTAAAAAAAACTCGATCGTTTACTTTTTAAGTTAAGATGAGATAGAAGTTGTTTTTCTTCAAGAGGACGCTTAGTTCAATATTTACTGTGTAGTGACATCAAAGAAATAGTAACTGCAAATATTGTAAATAAAGAAGAAAAATTGAAAGTGAAAAAGTCATCTCTTCGAATTTTTTTTACTTTTATGTCCACAAACCAAAAAATATATAAAAAATAAATAAATCGAAAGATTGAAGTGGGGTAGAGCAGAAAAAAAACTGGAGCAGAAAAGGGAAAAAAATATAAAAAGCAAATCAACATGGCGCTCAATGGTGTGCGCGGGATGACAAATACAAGTCTAAGCTGGGATCAGATCTTGACATGTTGTGTTGTTTTCACATTTGTTGCGTTGCTGCTAACTTTCCATCGATCTTGTGTAAAAAAAAAAAGTCGTGGCACTTGCAATCTGACATACATCACTTTGTATTTATATCAACACCTGTTACTTATTTATTAGTTGAAAACAGTCGTTTTTTCTGCCTAACGCCATCTTACGTCATAACTGTCAAAATATTGCGTTTAAACATCAATTTGATGTTGGAATAATAGTCAAGTAACCTTGGTTGGAATTGATCATTACGTAAATGGTGGAAGACATGGCAATTTTTATTTTATTAAATAAGCATTTTTATCCTTGCGCAAATTACTGAGACTGATAAGATTTACTTTCATATTTCAAAGATGGTGCCTTATACGCACTTAGAAAAATTACTTTATGAATAATGAAATCAGATTAAAGTTGCATTTTCTAATATTATTTCAAAAAGAACAGGCAGATCATACGACCTTCTGCAGTCTGCACGTAGTGAGCTCATCAAAAACGCATTCAACCTGCCTTTGTGTAAAGGTAAACACATCTATAATAAACTCGGACCATACAAGAATGATTAAGTCGACTGAAAATTTCTCATTATAATTACGATGGTTTCTTTTGAGTCGGCAGATGTTGAAAGCAGAAAAAAAAGTTGTTTAGTTAAAGTGTCACGCGAAATAAACATTGAGTCATGGAAAAAAAGATATGGAGATATCTAGATCTCTTTGGGACGCGTTTCCATGGAGATAGACTACAAAAATGAAATAAAATGTAAATGGGCATCAAGATGAGCTAGGGAAAATAGTTGTTGAATTCAATATGTTGTGAGTTTATTTAAGTTACATCAATAAAAAGTGGGTCAGCAATTTCCCTTTTCTTGTTGCTCAAATATTACAGTAGGACCGAAAGAAAATTAGATTATACGCAGAGCGGGATTCCATGAATGATTGATTTTTTTTTCTTTTATTTTATTCAAATTCAAATGATTGGAAATAGACATACCCTATATTAAAAATGTAATAATTTTATTTTTTTATTCATGAAATTTTCGTCCGTCTTTAAAATGCGTAAACTAATCTTTGCCACGTTAATAACTCTGGCACATAATTAAAAATTATTGTTTGCCCTACTTTTCCTCATCCTCCTTCACCTCCACGAAAAAAAGTTGGGAGTTAATTAGAATAAATTATTTTGATTCAAATTTGTCTGGGAAATTGAATAATTCATAATTACAAAAAGTACAAATGGATTTCTTCAGCAGTAAAAGGAAAAGAAAAGGATAATTAATTTTTGTTTTTATTTTATTTTATTTTTGGGTAAAAAGGGTAAACCCCTCAGAAATGAGAGATGTGTGTGTAGCAAGAAAATATATTATAAAAGGATTTATGTGGTGGTTTTGTGTTAATACAGTTTATTATTTTATGTTTGGGCATGGTGGATGCGTTTATATTTCCTCAGTTTCATATAAAAAGGGAAAAATATTGGTCCACCACACTGTAAAATCCTATCATTTTGATCTGTGGTTGTCTGGTTGATGAATTAAATGATATTGGATATATATAAAGCTGTATGTGAGCTTAAAAAAGGGGAGGGAAAGAGATAGAAACGGCAGTTTGGATGTGCAATCGTACAGTGCGTAACACTACTTGAAAATTGATTGCGTGTCAACAGGGTTCTCCATAAAATTCACAGCATCACATCAGCCAGAGAAGGTTTAGGGCTTAGGAAGATGATTCACACAGAATAAAAGCCTATTTACAGAGAAATACATGGGAAATAAAAATCTAAATGTGTCTTATACGGTTGAAAAACTGAATTGAATTAGGAAGTTTCATTCATTTCGAATGCACTGCACTGATAGTGATGACTTTAAAACTAACTTTTTGACGTTATACATCAAAGGATGTTCACATTGCCGCATCCCTTTAAACGATTTCGTTACAGGTGAATTTTATTCGAATGAGTGTCTGATCACATAACGCGGCTGACCTGTGTCGAGTAATTACCTGATTGGGAACACCTGACAGAATCTAAGTGCAGAATAATTATGATTGATTTCTACGTCCACCGCCAGTAAATTGGAAATGGCTTGGCAATACAAATCATTGCTTGTCTATAGGCACCGCAACACAATCAGCCGGTTTCCGCAGCGTCAGAAATACAATTACCCGCGCGGATGTCTATCTATTCGTACCGTAGCTTAGCACCATATTCGTAATGTAATAAAGGATTAAGAGAATTTGACACATCCCGTGTATATAAAACCTGAATTCCGCCAGATACTCCTACTTTTTTAATTAATTTGTATTGGATTATGTATAATTTATTTTAATTAAGGAAAAGTAATGCAGAGAGACAAGTGAAGTGCTCTGGTCAGTCTCAAACCAATCAATCTATTTTCATACAAAACTCATTACGGCACCTCATTTATTATTTACTAAGATGTGCAACGTAGTAAATTAATTTACCCTGTTTGCTCGGCCCAGTAACTGTGTTTTAGAAAAAAAACGAGGCTCACTGAACTCATAAAAACCCAATTCGTAGTTGGTGAATCTTCGGAGCAAACAGCTCATCCACTAAACCAACAAACAACCAATAAAAATAGGCAAAATCATGTATTAATTTGCATTACCTATAAAACTGTTGCATTAAGTAATTTGATTACAAGCTATCGGTCGTAAAAGAAAAGCCATCTAAAAAAAAATTAGGGAGGAAAAGAAAAGAAAACCTTATTAAAATTCAGAAAGCAAAGACCTGTGATATCATTAGTGAAAATAATGTCTGCTCTGATTTAATCTTTGAGGCTAGAGTCCCGTGATGAAAAAAAAAGAGAGGAAGCTTTACCCGTTCTTTCTTAAAATGTAAAAGAAAGAAAGAAAGAATGAAAGAAAGAAAGAGAAAAAGAAGAAAAGTGTATCCGTCTTACAAAATTGGAGAAGTTTTAAGTTAAAAAATTGGTTTCCTTTATTCGACTTTGAGCAAATTTATACAGTGTACCATCAGGGTGAAAAGCGTTTCTCTTACTCTGACACTTTTGCGGCTCGAAGATGTGAGCTAACGAGGACTCAAGAGATAAAGTATTGTACCGATCTATCACACAACTAACGAAGCTCCATCCGTCGGCTGACCAAATGGAAGCCCAAGTACAACCCGCCTCTTGCCACACCTTCTTCCATTCCTTTCTTGTCATTAAGTAGAAGGGGGGAAAAAAATTCAAGTTTGTCTGCGACCAAATCCAATTGACCACTCCAAAAACTTTTATCTTTCCGGTTCATTAAAGATAGTGGGCACCTGATTAAGTGGCGAAAATATCGGAGGCAGGAAATTTCCCCAGGTGTGAGGTTTGTTAAAGATTCCTTATTACTTTTCTTTTTTCTACTAGTGGGTGAGTGGGTGGGTGTGGGAGTTGTTAGTTTTTAATGAAAAAAAAAATGTGTTGAAACTATTTTCTTTTCTTTTTAAAAGTGAAGGAATAGAATTTAATATAAGGTTTAATGTGGAAAATTTATGTCAAAAAATTTAATTCCTTTGTGAAAGTCGAGTGCATCAATATGCAGATTTATTAAAAGAGAAAAGAGGGCATGAGAGAGAGAGAGAAAGAGAGAGGAAGGAATGATTGAAAAAAATGATGAAATATTCCCTAAGCAACAGATTGAGATCAAATTCAGTTTGAGAAATAATCAAAATGTTAAGTGGCTAGAAGTTTTCTCGTTCAAACTTTGCCAAGATGTTTTGATGGTAACAGAAACCTAAATCGTTTTGAAGCTAACGATTACTGGGTATGAAATTGAGACACTCGAACATTATTGTTTTTCCAATAAATTTCTCGTTACACAAAATGATCGTCATTTGTTATAACCGTAGAACAAGAGGCAATAAAAAGTATATAACGATAATGATATTAAATCTTAGTAAATTATCATCTGTTTATGGGTTATAATAATAAAGTGATGTTAAATTGCGAAACAAAAACAATTTTTGTTATTACATTTTCGTGGTAGAAATTTGTCGGGTTGTCTGAATGCCAATATTATATTAAACTTTAATTTTATTTATGTATTTATTTTAGTACCTTTAGAAATGTTCTCTCACTTCGGATTCAATTCCCGCGTCACCAGTGCAGTTTTTATTCATTTTCAATTAAATTCAAAAATTGGGACGACGCGCTGCTTCAACTCGGCGCTTTTTTTCCAATCCCTTTGGTGGTTCTTGCAAAGTGATGGGTCCGTTGATTAAACTCATTTTGCCATCATTTGCAAAGAAAGGTGAACGGAAAACCTCTAGAGATGTCATCCCACATGAGGGGCCGAGAAATATAAAGGAAAGGCAGACGAATTCTTTCTGTTAAGCGTGAATTTTTAATCAAACAGCCTCTGTACCGAGGGATAAAGAAAAGCACTTATTCTGCTTAAATTCAATTTTCTAACTTTTCTCAAATAAAAAATGAATAAGTCAGAGAAAAAAGAAAATTCGCAGAATAACTGAAAGTAAATTTATTCCATTACTTATAAAACATTAAATTCGACCCATAATGCTATATATTGGCCTATCCATTCCTCAATCCTCATAGCAATGTTTTTCTGTCACATATACTGTCACATATATAAAAAAAAAAAAACAGATTGTGCCTTTGCATCTCATTTACGGATCAACTTGAAAAGGTGAAAGGTCACATTGTCTGTTAATCCTTCTTTTACTATTCTAATGTGACCCACCTGGATTTGTATTTTAGCTCGAGGCCAAGGCAGCTGCGCTTTGCAAAGATGTTTGCGGTGTGTAATATTGAAAAAAAGTTTTGATTATCCCATTTTTTTCTCAAACGCAATTATCCAGTTGAACGGTTGCAATAATCATTTAGCTGGAATGGATTTTGGTTTTTATTTCTCCATCTTCACATTCACCGGTTTAAATTAGGTGGATGAAATTACTTTTGTGTTGGAACTCGAATGAAAAAATTAATATCTTCTGTGATTAATAAAGTGAAGTTTAAATTTGAGAATTTTTATAAACTCGTTTTAAAAAAATTATTTTTTTAAAAAAAAATTAATTATTAAACCATTAACGTTCGTGTGTTTCTCTCTTTAAGTTGCAAAGAAAGAAATTTGCTGCCACCTCGTTCTAGCAGATGTTTGAATTCTCCGAACTCACTACCTGTTACTATACAAATCTGCTTTCGATCAATTACCGGAATAGCAAAAAGAGTTTAAAAAATACGGTTAAATAAAAACAATAAACAAAGATTACGATTCCATCAAAAACGAGAGAACAGAACAGGCGCTCGCATGCGAGTTGTGTTTCTCCATCTGGTGGCTGGTACAGATGGCAAAAATACGCTTCGAGTGAAGTGGTGCGGCCAAGTGTGAAACCGTTTTCTTTCCATGCTAGTTTAGCACTTAGGAGCAATTATTACAACAGCTTGACGCACGTTGTAATTAAGCAATCAGCGACAAAGAAAATATAAACAAAAAAAAGATTTACATTGCATGTTGCAAAAAATGATTTATTTTGTGCCCTCCAAAAATAAAAACAAATGGGAACATTAAGAAATCGATGTGACAAATGACGATAACACTCATTGCTATGTCGATCTTAACGATTTTCGTAAATTCTTTTGCCAAACAAATACACGCCATTGGGGCGTGAGGCGTATGTGTGAACACACTCCAAAATAGCCACAAATCAATTTAATACATGCGAAATGACCAAGAGATGAGTTGAAAGATAATCGATAGAAACGATGTGACTTTACGGAGAGTGATGAAGTGAGTCTTAATGTATACTTTATATCCATTGAATAAATTAAGGTTTCCAATAATTCCCAGATGGGGCTTTGGCCCCATTGGCAATCTAACAGACAATCAAAAACATGCCCGATTTGATTGGAACACTTTAAGAGATCGGAATTTTAAATCGAAATTTCAAAAAAAAATTCATCCGTCATCAATTAATGTTTAGTGGAAATAATTTGCTTCTGAATGAAAGATGTGGGCAATAAATTAGAAGTTGCTCAGTGCGTATAAATCAAAACTTATGTTGTGAAAAATAATACCAATCTCTTGTAGTAAAAACCCCTCTTTTTACATCATTGCTTCTAATAACATTTCACTAACTGTTTCGTAAAGTAAACTTTGCTCTTTGCGTTATTACTTCACCACTGACATTTTAGGCGCGTATATTACACTCCATTAACTACGGCATAAAAAAAATAAGAAAAAAAAAACCAGTAAAACTACAAGATATAAAATGCTAATTTCATAAAAAGTTTTTTTGTTTTCTCTATAACTTTTAACCAAGCTTTGCTTTTAATGTCATAAATAAACAAACAAACAAGTTTGGCAAGAACTTCTTCGACATTTGAATGTCAATAACAAATTGATTCATTTCAGTTAGACGATCGTAAATGCGCCTTGAAATCTGCAGTAATGAATCAAAGCTCTCCCTGTAGGCTTTTGGACACCATTTAGTGGAGGGCAAGAGGTGTAATTAACAAGATATCAATCATTTTTATCTAGGGACCAGTATTAATTGCAAGGAAAGCTACCGTACTCTTTATGGGCGACAAGTCGATTTGCTAAAAGGGCATTGTTTTTGTTGTTTCCTTGTCAAGAAATTTCATTACATCAAATTAGTTGCAGTTCGCGGAACACAGCTCTCGAACTAAATGCTAAAAGAGAAGGTCAAAAACATAAAAAAAGATCACTATTTTTGCTGAGAGTGATATTAATTAGATCGACTTTTAATTGAATATAAACTTTCTGTAGATATGGGTAGAGGAAAAGCTCGGATTTTGAACTTAAAGTTGAAAAATGTGGCAGATGAAACTTGAAAGACATTAAACTAGATAAAAATCCCAGATGGCATGTTAGTAATTTTATCCCCGTACTAAAAGGGGAAAGGAAGGAAGCTAGGGGGAAAAAAAGTTGCGATGTAGACTAGACTAGAGCTTTGAAGGTTTTGCAATTAATTTTGCCAGTAAAGTGAAGGGTCGATGTTTAATAGGTGAGTGAGAGATGTTTGAATGAAAATATATTTATTTTCCGGTTTAAGGTGAATATTTAAATCAAAAAATATGAAAAAAAATCTTGATAAACAAACATTTTTAAGTTTGAAATTTTTTTCTTGACTTTGACTATAGGCGTCGCTAAAATGAAAATGTATCAAGAAAATTTAAGTGTCTCCTGTGACCTCAACACACTATTAAGTTACTGATAGCTCGGGTAAAATTGCTTATTATCCTTCTCTCTTGCAAGTTACCGCGGGCGTCAAAAAAGCACCGCCTTGATATCAAAATGGCTTCTCTGCCTTACATCGAAGCGTAGTTCTTTAAAGATAAACAGGTTTGCCAACTTTGTGTGAAATTTTATTAAAAAGTTTAGAATTTCTCTAATAGCTACTTAAATCTTGTTGACTTGATTTTTATTTTTTTTATTTTAATCTTTTAATGGAATTAAATGGTGACAAATACAAACTATGATGTCATTTTTTGAGGGTTTTAATTACGGAATTAATTCATAAATAAATGAATTACGCTCTCATTACCTCCATGAAGATAAAAAAAATTACCTGCACATATTTTTTTCTCCGAAATTTACGATTCCGTTTTCCCTGGAGAGAAAACAGATGCTTGTCAGAATTTTGCTTCATAACTTTTTTAATTTTTTTTTTTAACTTGGAAAACAACTTCACTTCACTGCACACTTAAAACAAGCATTGCAAAAACCAAAACCATGCACAAAGCTGATAAGCTCCTGTGCTGTTGCTGAAGTAATTTCTTTTTTGTAATATTTTTTTTTTAACTTTTTTAATTTTAACCGTTTTGGTGATTTAACGCTTCTTTGCTTTTTAAATTCATCAACAGCTTTAGAAAGGAATTTCTGTTCGAAAGTTTAGTTGGTAGTAAATGCAATTCAAATGAAGCGAATAAACAAACTCAAGGGGGAAAATTAAACCAAAAATAGCAAAACCGTTGGCATATTAAAGCTTAATTTTTATGTTTGTACTTTTTTCCCCACATTTTTTATTGGATCGAACAGTGTAATTTGGTTTTAATCTTATTTCTTTCTTGTCAAAACTACAAAGGGGAAAAAAATTATTTTTCCATTTTTTTAAAAAGGAGGATTTGAATGGATAAAAAAAAAGTCTGAAACGATTAACGGATTTTATGGCCTTGAGTTTTGCATAAATATATAAAGCTCAAGTCAAGAAAATAATGTTTTGGGGAAGAAAACCAAGATTAAATTTCCGTCGACAGATGTCGAGTGTAAAGTGAGAGTCAGTGGGAAAAGTCAGTGAAGTAAAAATCTCGTTGTGACTGCTGTGAACAAATCAAAGAACGTTAGACTTTTTTTCCCCTTTTTTTCTATCTTTTTCTTTCTTGTGCAGAGAAATTTATTACTTTTTTGTTTTTCTTTCCTCCCTCGTGTTGTAGGACCAAAGGAGTAATCTAAGTTGTCACCTCCCTTGACATCATTTATCACCAGTCAACCGATTGCAAAGACAAACACAAAGTGACTGCAGTATAGAAAATAACTTTAAAAAAAAACTATTCCTTTGTTGAATATTTAAAACACTTGCTCTACCTTTTTTTTCTCCCGTCTGAAACCAACAAACAGTACGTATACATACATAAAATGGCTTCCTGCTGAGTGAAAACACAACCCAGATTATTCAACCATATTTCAGGTTTAAAGTCGACTCTACGTATTGAGCATACTAAACGAGCGATTCAAAATCTGGATAACCAATATTTAGAATGAAAATTTATTTTTAACCCGTTTTCAAACTGTTTGGACGTGAAATTTCTTCCAAAGTGAGCGATTCCCGGGCAACTCTGTATTTTCTTTTCTCCCGCATAAGTTGTCAAGTGTGAATATGGGATAGAAAAACAGACCACTCGTATTATTTATGGCACGGAGGTTAAAGATGACGTTGGATAAATAAAGAACAACACGCTCCGAGTCACGAACCAGGGCGGCGAGAGCACGTTTCAATTCTTATGCGAAGACAATTCATTACGGAAGCTCTTAGGTTGCATGTTAGTTGTTGCCTTGGTAACGCATATTCATCTAGCTTCTTGTGGTAAGTAGGATTTATAAGCGAAACTCATCCTGCACAACGGCTTTTTCCTCCAAAATTAAAAACAGCAGAAATTTCCTTTGTCAACTTATTTACAATTTGCCCTCAACATGCAAATTTTGCAATATTTTTACTCGAGCTCCTGTCTCAGCATATAAATGAAACTGGTGAAAAGACGTCGCTAATTGACTTTCTCCACGCCCCAATCCACTTGACATTAATGAGTGCTTTTAATGTCGTTTGCTTTGTGCTATTACCATTCATTAAGACAAGTGCTTTACAACTTTGCAGTGTCTTTTCCACCTCACAAACATCCTTCTTAGACTTGAAAAACATTTTTTGTTCGATGGAACATTAAAAAACACAAGTTTCCATTAGTTAATTATCGTTTTCCACTAGATTAGCTCGTAAACCATTAATCACTCTTACATACAGTAGTTCAGCCGTAATTCAATATCGATGAGCGTGTATTTATTTTTGCAACTCTTTGCCAGAAGCTATTGTCATTTATGTTGTCAATTGAAGTTCCGGACTGACATTTGGAAAAGGGACATCCAAAAAGGATTAACCTCTTCAGTTGTGACAGGCCATCTACTGACGTTATACAACAATTGCCAAAAGGGGACGATTTTCCTAGACGAGAGAAGAGTAGCGGTGTCAGTGTCTCACGGCACCACACAAATGTACAAGTCAAAATGATGCATGTTTCTAGTGGGAAGAGATACATTGAGTCACTTACGCCACACGTTTGCAAGCCCTTAAGACATACTTTCTGTAATGTCGCCCACCAATGAATAAATGTGTTCCTGTCAGTCTGCAAGTGTCATCAACCTTTTAACCAGTACTTTTTCAAGTAAATGTGACACATTTTCTGCTTCCCACCCGCAGTTACAACATACAAATGTGACAAATTTCCCAGTTTACACTACTTGACGACCTTCCTTAGCATCCTGGGAAGACAAAACAAGTCTGAGAAAGGGAAGAAAAAATAAATAAACACACCCACACACACACACTCACGCACCCATGCTCACAGCGATTTAAACTTGCCAAGTTATAAATTCTAAATAAAACAAAAAATCGATGAATGCGATACGTGTAAAATTCTTTATAGATTTTTAGTGGCACCCTGGAGGGATAAATTACTTGATTAAATTTAAAAGCGGACGATAACTCGTCACCCCGGCCAACAGGTGAGTTTTCCGTTGTGGTAGCAAAGGAGTCGAGACGAGGAAATCACATTTGTGGACAACCGAGGCTTCCTGCTATACCACATCTACTCTTTAGCTCCTACTTCCCAATTTCGCTCACTTTCCCTGCGGACATTACAAGGCGGCAAACTGTCGTATCCTACAGGTATGGGAAGAAGCCAAACTCTAAATTGAATCATGGCAATCCCCTGTTGATGCTGAGAGGGAGAAAATGAAATTTGGAACAAAAAGTGAGAACAACTTTCTCTTGCCTATTTTTTTGTTATAAGAAGAAGAAGCTTCTCATAGCAATACCTCAGGTCAAAGAAATATGAGAATTCAATATTAGATGACAAATTTTTACTGTACACTCTGCGATTCAATCGGGTGGATTTATTTCTTTTTCTTTTTTTAAAAAATATTTTTAATGTTTTTAAAACAAGCAAAAATTAGATTTGTTTAAATCTTTAATGTAATTAGACTTATAAAAGTTTTTAAGCTGTTTTTCTATGGCAAGGTACTGTAGTGGTTTGAAAAAGGAAAAAACTTGGAAAATGTGTTATGCATTTTCAATCCAGTTTTAAGTTATCTTGCAGTTTCTACACGTTTACTGCCTGAAGCTGATAGTTTGTTTTAGGAGTGAAGAGGTTCCAAGAACACATCACCCATAGAAACGACAGTCATTGGTTATGTGATAACGTTTTACAAATAATACGAAATTGAATTTCCTTCTGTAAACTGCTGAATTATATTAACTTACCGAAATATCCGTAGAAAAAGGTCGTAATTACAGTCAAATAGACGAGCATTTTAAACATAACTCTACAACATTATCATAAACTGACATTTTTGCTCTTTAATTGCCAATTTACAATATTTATTGCGAAGATATTTGGTAAGATTCCATTGCCAACTTGCATTTTGTTCAAAAGCTCTTAGATCACTAGCTTCCTCCTCATGCACCTCGTTTGGCTTGGTTAGAAACGATAAAACAAAAATGCTGAGGGGGTTGAGGGAGAGAAGGGAGGATTTGGGAAGAAAGAAAGACACTTTAATAAACTGGAAGAATTTTTAAGTTTGGCATTTTATCAAAAGGACAAAGTTGACTCGAGCAGACGATAAATAAAATCGCAATTAGCTGTTCAGGTTCTTCTTTTAAAATATTTCTTTAATATTTTTATGTAGTAAATCGAGTTCGTTAAAAGAAGATTTCATAAGAATTTTTGCTTTTAAGTTGTAAGTAGCATGCTGTGTGTGGAAGTTTTCGTGTGAGCGTTGGGTTATTGGCAAAATGTTAAGAATATTGTAAAATTAAAGAGTCGGTTCTTCCAAATAACGTACGAGCACTAGGTAAAAGAAAAAAAATGTTAAAAAAAACTCCGCATTGATTTGACATTAGGAAAGTAAAGCGGTGAGAGAAACGAGAAAGTGAGGAAAAGTTTGAAATTAAACCAATAGATGAAAAACTTATATCCGGTTATCTCATGCGAGACTTGAAATTAAAATGGAAGTGTTCGCATTCTGATGCCACACAAGTGCTTGTTAACTGTTTTTCTTAATGTTTTGACATTTCAAGCATCGAAAAATAAATTTCTTCTCCAGCTGCTACAGACTATACAATTCGAAAACTCAAAAAAATGTCTTCTACAATACTTTAACGACCAAAAAAATAAAAGAAAAAGAAAACAACCAAGTATAGAAGTGCTTTAAAAATTGTTGGATAATTTCGAAGACCTTTTTTGTTGTTGTTGTTTTACTTTTTAAAAAAAATTAATTTTTTTTCTCAAAAGCAAAAATACTTGAATTTTGCAAGCTAAGATAATTGTTCATTAAAATTTTATATAGACAAGGCTAAGGAGGTAGAGAATTAATGTCATTTTGAAGGGGAGTGAAAAATAGACTGACAGATTGATCCACTTGTGGGATCTTCATCAAGTGTTGGAGGATTAGTAGAATGAATATTTAAAATATGAAACTTAATCCTGAAAGTATTTTAAAAACATAAAAGACATTTTTCTTATCCTTTTGAGTGATTCTAGCTTAGATAGACTACTTAAATGTCATTACAAGGAGATTACGTGTCTCAAGTTAGGAAACCATCCAATAATTGACATAAATACTGACCGGTGATTAAATAAATTTTGTCGTCATTTTTATTTTCTGGTTAGATAAGTGAAATTAAAAGTGATGTAACTGTTTAGTTCACGTCCTATCAAGCACACAATTAAAAATTTATTAGGACAGCTCATTTAACTCCCATCAAATATTCATTAAACTCAAATAAAATTAAAGTGTTTGAAAAGGGCGAGTTAATACGCAATTAAGATTACTTTTATCTCCATTGCAATAAAATTTGATTATTTGTTCGATTTGTAGTGTCACGATGCAAAACTTTCTTCTAGAAAATGATTGGATGTTAAAATAATCCATCTCAATCAGAAATAAACATTAACGATATTGCATGTGGGTTTGTTTTCTTCCATAGAAGACAAATTTGTGAGAAATTACAAATCGGATCCGCTCACTCCACTCTCCAACTCTCTTTCTATTTTTAGTTTCTTATTCTTTGCTTAGAAATGCATGCTTACGTTTAAGGAAACTGAATAGACGCATCTCGAATAAAATTGTCAATATTGCATCGCTATATAATGCTGGAACTATCTATATAAATAAGCTCATTTTTTCATATTGGGATCAATTGTTCGATTTACTCTCGAGTCAAATAAAAAGGAAAAAAACCCTCAACTGAGATGACTTTTGATTGTACAAACGACCGCTTGTGGTTTTACTTTTTATGAAATGGGAAAAATGGAACGAGATAAAAGATTTGAACCAAATAAAAGCATCCTTTTGTAAATGTTTAATTTGGAACCCAGAAAACGGAAATTCATATTAACTTTTGAGTGCACATCATTAGCTTGGCTACACTTGTTGGATTTATAAAATGAATTGCTAATAGAATTAAGGTTTAAGCTCTGCGGTTGACCGGAAGGATTTCTGAAGCTTTATAAATCCAACAGCAACATCTTTGGCGTTTTATTATTCCGGTAGGGGGAACATCGTCTTTATCAAACAGATGAGTTGGCTACTTTCGAGTTTCAACTATACCTGTAACGTTTTCACATTTTTCAAACACATGATTTAAATAGGTTCAGTGTGTGTGTGATACTTTTAGTTTTTCATTTTATTCTAAAATTACACATCCGTCGTATATAAGAAATTTTTTGGGGGATGAGTTGCAGGAAAGCACTTGGCAAGATAAGAAGTAGGATCTTGTGAAATCCTCTTCCTACAAAAGCAATTCCTTTCCATTTCGGTTTGTGTAGTCACCCGTTTATTTATTCATTCATTCATTCAAATTCCACGTTTTCTGGCCTCCTTCTCGACTCCATTTGCGAGAACAGGAAAAGATCAATGTTTGTTGTGAGTGGTTGCGTTTCACACATGGCACAGAGATTTAGCTTCTCTTTTTCCTCTCCAGGTGTGACTATCAGATATGAAATGCCGAGGCTATTGGCTATTGAAGTGTAAAGCCAAAAATCTAAAAAGCCATCAGCATTTTTTCCCTTCAAAAAAAATATTTCAAAATACAGCAAAGATTTATTAAGGTATTTTTCCAGTAAAATTATTCGTTCTATGCCTCTTTTGCTTGTTAGTTGTGATGCAGCTGTCTCGTTTTATGACAGTTAGATGGTATGTAGTTTTAACATGGTCAGAACATAAAAGTTAGTGTATGGAAACTTTTACTTTTAAATACCGTATAATGTAAATTAAAAAGCTAATGTTTCCAGAAAACATTGGTGGCAATAAACAGCGAATAATTGCTCCACTCACTTTTCAACTTCAAAGACCAATTGTACAAAGGAAATTGAAAATTGTTTTTTGTTTTGCATGCAACATTTAATAACGTATAGAGAAGTGTATGGTTGTCATAGATAACATGAGCGTAATTATTCTGACTTCTTAATTCTTGCTGGAACTAACTTTCCCGAGAATTGACAGCTTTAATTTCAAATCATAAACCAAAATGCTGGTCTCTGCATCACAAGGCAAAATTCAAACATTAAACGACCCGTAAAGTTGGGAAATAAATATAAACTTTGTTTCGTATTTAACAAATATTGATTCGAGTGTAAGTAAACAAGCAATCGCACGCAGTGCTGATGAGTTTAGTTCACCTTGTACAGTCACAGTTGGTTACATTCAAAAATAAATAAATAAATTATGTGGAAAACAAGTAAAAATGAAGAATTGTGCAAGTAGCTTAAATGTGTCAAGAACATGCATTATTTAATTTTTCACCTTCTTGCAACGTTCCGCGCCGGCATTAAAATTTTATCTCGTACAAATACACACCTGATTGCTACGAGGATTAAATTTTCAAGTGCAAGTCATGTGATGGATAGGGTAGTAGAATCACAAACCATAAAAATAAAGGTCGTATATCTTTGTTGTTACAGTGTAAAAAAAAGTACTTGAATAGAGCTTTTTTTACAATGAAAAATAAATCTTTTAATTCAGATTGAGTCGTATCAAGCGTTGGGTCTGCTTATTTTGTTGTATCTGCAGTTACGAATGAAGGAGCGAGGGTAAAGAAGAGGTCAACTCGTTATCAGTCAAACGCAGTATCCATTCTTGGTGGAACTATAATATAAAACCAAAGACAGATACAAGAAAATCCTGCACATCGATCTTGGCTAGACCATGACCACAAATTGTGATAGAGAAACATCGTAAATTTTATCCTAAAAGACATGCCTTATTATGCTTAGTTTTTGTTGATTTGACCAAGCAATAAATTTTTTTAAATACCCTAAAAAAATACGAAGAAAAAATAGAATATTTGCAATTAGTCAGTGAGTACCGCAGATGAGCACACATATTGATAAAATACTGACTTATATCAGTAATAAATGTTAAAAATATCAGTCGCGTTATGTGATATTCTCAAAGGAAATTTAAAACGCGGTTAATAAATAATTGTGATAAGCATTTTGACCGTCAAATTTAACGATCTCATTAGTTTTTAGTGTTTAGTGCTCTCATGCAAGGATCAGAGCTTGGCAATCTTTTCAAAACATTGCTGCTACTTTTTCTGTTCTGCGCTATTTACGCAAGACACTGCGGGTCCACTGAAAGCCAAAGTGTTTTCATCTGGAGGATGTTTTCTTTCCGGATTTAGTTTGGTTTCCTCTTTTTCTCCTCTCCGCTGTCCCAAGTAACAAAAGCAGGATTAGCCTTCACCCCTTTTCAGCTTTTAGAATGAAAAGAATAAAATGCTAATGAGGGATGAGGTTGCAGATTCCCTCCACTCAAAACCCCAACTTAGTGCTTTGTTTGCATCTCTCAGTGAATCGTCTATTCAACCATTCTTAATGTGCATCAAGAATCTTCGAGTCGACTACACACCGAAATGTGCATTTTATCATTTCCCATTGTTTTCTTTTTGCTGATACATTTTTTCATTGTATGTTACTGTATACAAATAAATGCAGGTATTAATAATGCAAAATTGCTGCACATATATTTTTCATTTTTCTTAGAGAGCGTGAAATTTGCAATAATATATAACTTACTTGAGTTCTCTTCACACGCGCTCTTTGATGTGCATACGTTAGTTTTCTGATGTCAAGAAAACAACTGATTGGTCGTGCAGAGTAATTAGGTGAGCCATCATTTTCACATGTTCTTTGGATCAATTTTTTCTTTTTTTCTGTCTTACAAACTCTTCGACTTACCCGGCAGAAGAGCATCGATCAATTGCAATTTCCCTTCGTTTCCTTTCAAGAGAAAATTACATGTTAACACAAAAATCTCCTACGGTTCTATAGAAAAGTATGAAAAATGGATAAATGCACTTTTGTAGCTCATTTACAAATTCCCCATTGCACTGTAAAATTTTTGCATTGAAAAGAAGTAAAAAAAAAAAAGAAATTAAAAGTATTTAACATGTAATTCGCCCAAAAATAGAGAATGAGAAAAATCTCACAGACGCTCTAGTAGTGTGTGGATTGCGGAATGGAAAAGAAAATAAAGGTGAGGACCTGGCAGAGTTCCATCAAGACAATAGAAAGAATAATTCACCTTTTGGCACCTTTTCCACTATTAAAGCTTAGAAAACTCTTCATTCTTAACCATTTCACAATTTCCTATTATGGCTTTGGCAAACACTGCTAGCTGGCCCTCCTCACCTTTCCCTTTTGGATAAAGTTTAGAGTATGCTAAACATTTAAAGAACTACTTCTAAAATGCTTTACTACTTTCAGAGCTTGAGGAGAGATCATAAACTGAATGGTAATGAGACTTATATCAAGGAAAAAGTAACTGAAAAGAAGTAAATGTACTCGTAAGATGATGTACATTGGTATTCCATCCAAGCCCCACAAGAATGTGCTGGAACCACTTGATGAGAGGTAGCAGTTGATAAAAAGATTTTTGCAACTTTTTTGGAACAAGAAGAGGATACATTATTAACTTGTGCAGTCTTATTTCGGTAGTACTCCATCCGAAAGCAAATATACAGGATTTAAATAAATTTATAGATTCAACACTATACCTTATGTACAGTACCGGTATCGACAGTTTAAAAGTTATGTTTGCCGAGTGATGTGTACTTTTTTGAGTAAATCCCGCATTCATTTGCTTCGGTAAATTGTATTAAATATTTGGTTAAACCTTTAAGTGTACGAAGGAAAATATTTCAGTTTCGCATATAAAACAAAGAGTGTGTCGTGGAAGTTATTAATTTCCCCAGACACAACAAAAATGTGTAGCGAAATTGTAATAAGTCCCATGTAAATGCAATTATTTGAACATATCCCACTTGAGTGACATTTGCATTTATTGACTTTACTGTAGTTCCAATCTCGAACATGTCAGTCAAAATTGAGAAAACTACTTTTCTCGGCAACTGAGAAATGAAATTCAGTCGGCCACATATTCACCCTCAACACGAAACGAAAGAAATCGATATCCAAAATGATGCGTAATGCCAACAGACAAGAAAGAAACTGCATAGTATTTGCAAATTCATTCCGGTATACGATTTCAGCTTTATATAATTATTGTTAAAACGTTCACTACCAAATTACCTTTCTATCGACTGACTGTTTACAAATTTTCTCAAATTATCTGTCAGATAAACTGTAGCAGAAAAGTTTCTAGATATACCTGCAATTGACAACATCCCACGCAGATCATAATTAAAGGTTCAAAATGTCAACCAACTAATTAAATTGGACTGTATGCAGACTAGCCTCACTTAATTAGACAATCAAAATTGCATACGAGTAATATCAACAAAAGTATTACTGAGTGTGTACACTTTTATGAAAAGTGCAGTAATTTGTGCCACTTTCATACCAAACTTTTCTATTTTACTCGATATATATTGTAAAAATAAACAGCTGGCGGGCAATTAAATTAACTCCTGCAAAGACTTAATGAAATAAGGCATATCAAGAATGGTACCTAATAGTGATTAAATTAAGGTTACTGGATTCCAGTTAGTAGTCGATTATTTCCCAGTCAAATGAAAAAGGCATTTTCTCACTTTGAAAGAGAAAAAACGAGGCAAAATTCCTCGTTGCTTTAATATATTTGCCTTCATCCTTCTTCACTTCCCTTTTTCCTCGTCGTCAGCAGCTCGAGAGGAAGTGGAATTCCTGGTGCACGGAGATGAATGGCTTGGCAATTGGTAGCAACACGGGCGCCTGACTTCACCCACACGTAGCAGAACGGTGACTGATGTTCCAGAATACAAAGAAACTTGCTGGAAAGTAAAAGAGCCAAAAAGAATTGAACTGCAGCCGAAATACAGTAAGGCAGCATTTACACAGTTCTTTGGATTTGAAACCAAAGACCCCACAAAAAAGTAAATGGAAAACCCGTTCAAAGGCAAATTGAAAGCAATTTATTTCGATTTGTTTGGTTTTAAGGAAAAAGGGGAAAAAAAGCATGTATAAAATGTTTTCATAGTTAATTTAGTAATGTAGTTCTGGTGTCAGACGTTAGAAGGACCTCTGAACAGCTGTTAAAATGATCTTACCTGATTTATGGCTCATAAGCTCGGAGTTTCGCCTCTTCAGCGAGTGCTTATCAGGTGCCGCGCCTCTAAGCAAAGTAAGTATGAGAGCGAGAATACAAATGCAGGATGTGTTAACGATTATAATTAGCACTAAAATTAACTACAAAATAAAAACTGTCACATTGAATTTACGGTTCTTTACATACTTAATTTGCCGAGTTTTTTCTCAGTGATGTTGACATTTATTTTATATTCTATATAGTAGACCATTTAATATTAATGCATAAAAATGACATGTAATTTAGCTAAACAAATTATTTTGGAAAAAAAATCACCATGAATAACGTCTGCGAACAAATAAATTCATCACAAAACTTTTTTTATTTCTTTTTTTTCTCTATATATAATGGAGACCAAACGGTCATTAAATATCAAATAAAACTTGAAAGATATTTTTGAAAAAAAAAATATAAAAATATAAAACCCCGAAACCGGTTAGACATAGAGATACTGGCTTCCTCTTTTTTCCTTTTTTATATCTTAGTTTGGGCTATCATAAAAAAAAGTTTTGAGAGAAACAAAGTGCAGCAAAAATATTACTCTATACATTCTCAGATGATTTTTGACGTCGGCACTTTAATCAGATTAAAAGGTTAGAAATGTAGCTGTTATAATTTATTGTTATCGCCCTCAATTTTTGCACAGAAGCAAACCATAAACAAAACATGTACCCTCATTTTCAGAAAAAAAGAGATTGTAAAATCAATTTGCAGTGCGTGCTTATAATTTTAATTTTTTTAAAATTAATACTCTATCAATTAAGTTAAGCTCACGAAGGTAACTCTATAGAAGAACATCAAAAGAGAGGAGGAATTAAAAAAACATTCTATTATCACAAAATTTATATTTTTAAACTCAAGCAGTCAAATCTGAAACTTTAGTACGGTATCGAAAAAGTTTCGGTCGGCATTAAATTTTTATTTTGCCTAAACGAAAAACCAGATCTTTGTACATTCTGTCTTGCGCATATCATTAATTAATGATTTCTGCCTCTGTCATTTGACTTCAATTCTTACTTCAATTCTCTTACATAAAACATTTCGTAAGGAAGAAAAGTTTTAAAAAAATACCAATGTCAATTAATGCGTAAAATAATCATTTGTTTGCCGAACGTTAGCTTATAGATGCAAAACGTATTAAGCTTGATTTTTTTTCTTTTTTGCGCAGGATGGAAATTAATAAATTAATAGCATTTCGACAATACAAAAGGGTTGTTTCAATTAAGATTTAGACTTAAGTCATTTCTTTGCTCTTCAAATTAAGCCAACTAATTTTCTTAAATTAAAAACCCGAATAAGAATTTATACAACCTCACTTCATAATTAACTTTTCTTGAAGGATTTTCATTTAGGTAAAACCCGAGAAAATATAAAACCACAGCATCATCTTTAACGAAATACGGAAAGCCATTCTTAACTATTAACAATATAATAATAACAACGGTGTATTTGTAATTTTGCAAATAAATTTATAATAATACCAGCGTAAATTTGGCAGATATATCCAAGGCCCATTGTACAGTAGGGAAAAAAACACGAGGATATTAAGTTGTGCATAAATTCCCATAAAGAGCTAGAAGCTTATACCATTATTAAATTTATCTTGTTTATCTCTGCCGGAATTGTTTACACGTTTGGTTTTCGGTTTATAGGAGGAGTTTAAAATGGCTCACAATCAATCTGGAAATGGCAATTTAATTGAGAAATTAGGTTAATTAATCTTTGGCCAACTAGATTTAATCTGCTTGTTACACGTTCCTGGAAACAGATAGGAAATAAAATGATTGATTACAATGATTAAGAAAATTCTTTATCGTGTAAGAAAAAATTAAGTAAGTGCACTTTTAAAAAAAGATTATTAAATTAAAAAGAATTAAAAAAGTAAGATGGAGGAAGAATCTTTGCGAGCAATTAACGTAAACTTCATCAAAATTCTTTGGCGCTTTAAGAACGTTGGTCTTGGAATAATTGCTTTAATCAAATACATGAGTTAATGAGTTATTGAATTAGTGTAGAATGAGGTAAATTCAAAAACTGCAATTAAGTGGCTTATTGTCATTTGTAGCTACCGTAACTTAAAATTCATGTTTGGTGTCACATTTTGACTTTGCCAAGCAAAATTAATTATGAACAGAAAATATGTTTTATGACGTGTCAATTTTCATGGACATATTTGCCA
>JAQFZO010000124.1:0-38516 GCA_034695885.1 Geophilus flavus
CCTGAGGAAAATGGTTAAAGTTTTTCTTTAATAATATATTAGTTAATTTGCAAGTTTTTGCCTATATAGTCGTCGGTTGCTAATTAGTTGGAATTTTGAACGAGGTCAGAGAACAGGAATCGAAATGGCTCGTCGAACGTGACTAAGCGTGCATTTCTTTACAGATCAAATCAGATTAAAGTTCAAATTGCAACATATTAAGGCGGGGCGTGAAACTGAAAGGAAAAGTTAGTGCCGAAAGGTCTATAGGACAACTGGCTTTAGGGTTTTGTTTGGCTTGTATTTATATGAACAAGTATTGCTGATGTTTGGTGCAATGCGGAGATGATGATAAAGTTTACCAATGCTTCCACTATAGGATCGCATCGCATGCAACGTAATAAATATTGCGTAAATAGAACAATTGTGTATACATACATACATTACGAACACTGGATGTTGCTCAACTATTTATTTAGTTTGCAGGGTATTAAGCGAACGTTGCCATCTGAATCTTATCCTAATAATCCCGAGTTTCATCAATGTCTTCCTTTACCCGTCTCTTAAGCCACCTTTGATCCCCAACTGCGAGACCTTCAATCTATGATTTCCCATCTCGAGCACGTCCATCTCTTAGCAATTGCAAAACCCCCTTCATCCATATTTAATACCTTTGGGTTGGTGGAGACTCAATTTCGAGCGACTTTTGACCCCTTAAACTAATACCAATAAAGTTTAAGATGACTTTTATAGCTGTAAAGTTAAGTCAAAAGTTCGACATCCATAAAAAGTTGTTCGAGTGGTGAGAAATTATGATAGTTTTTATTTTTTTTTTATTTTTTGTGAAAAGGAAGTGATCTCAAATTCGTGATATTTTATTATCAGTTAGCATTAAGCGCAGGGTTTATTCGACTGGGTGTCTTAAGGGTGGTTACCCTGTGATCTTTCTGCGTCCACCGGGAGGATTTGAAGAGAGGACATTCAACTTCAGGTACAAGGGAAACAGGGGGGACATCGAACGGAAGTCGCCTCCCTTTCAGACAGGATGGGCGGGGGTCAATATCGAAGAGGACTTTGTAAAAGTCAACGTGCGAAGGAACTTAAAAGCTTTTTGTGCTGTTATTTGTAAGTTGGAAATAAATAAAAAGGAAGGAAGGTTCCACCTGCGTCGGTTAGGAACTCGTGATTCGAGTTTAACATGAAAATGCCATTGAAAAATGTCAGTTGGAGAAAATAAATCGCAACAAAAGGGAAAATATTTGATAATCTGCTTTCTTAACCGCCATTTTTTTTTATCGATATTCGACTCGATATTGAGCGGAAACGGTTTAAGTTAAAGCGAAATATAAAATTGCTTCATAATTTTTATATACACATTATATTTTAAAGTATGTTTTGGGCTCGGGGAGAGAGTTTCATCTCCTGTTTTCGAGATTCCTTCACGTTTTGCAGTGAATGGAATTCTTTTAGTCGCTTGTAACCTGCATCATCAGTGGGTAAGTGACAAGAAATTATTGGCCAGGTGGAAAGAACAACCTTTGAAAACGGAACGAAAGAATGTGTAAGTGCATTGAAAGAGTCACAGTTGTGGGTCTTGGGGAATGGTCAGCATAAGACTGGGGACTCGCCAGGAGGCATTATGGCATTGGAACGGTGAGTTCTTTTTTATACTGTGGAATAATTGGTAATAATCAATAGGTGGTCAATAGATAAAGTTTTCACCCTCTTTTTTTAAAAAAGTAAAAAAAGCACGTCAAAGGCAGATGTTCAACTACGAGCAATTTGTGCCATTTTATATTTTTCAATAACTTGTAACGGTTTTGAAGCGTGTATTGGGTCGGGTGCTAAGCTGGATTTTTTTTTTTACTGTATGGCGGGGGGAAACAAATCCGATTGATTGCGCATGCGCGAACATTTCCTCAATGACTGATATCCGGTATGGATCATTTACTCAATACACGACAGGATTACAGATGAAATTCAGCGTAAAACTCGAGGACCTTGCGGCTATAGGGAAGGATGAGGGGAGGGGCTGAAAGTGGTGGAAATAAGTCGGAAATGAAACAAACCTTGCAGATTGTATTTTTAATGCTCGGAATTTGAAAATAAAAGTAAATAAACATGTTTACAAACATTCTCTCGTCCTTTAATTGCGTCAGAACTGATTTTGCTCAGTGTTTTTAAATGTTAATTTGAATTCTTTGAACTTTAAACGAACTTGATTTTAATCTTTTATTTTCCGTTTGCATATACAGTGATCCTGTCCTGGTGCAAAACGGGTGTTATGTTCGGCACCTTATTTTCCCAATATGGCAATAAATTTAACTGAACAAAAACTTGCCGTAACCCTCCTTTTTCACCCAAAAAAAAAAAAAGCAAAAACTTTAAAGGCTTTATCAGCAGGGGGAAGTTTTGAGAGGGTCTCTGTTGAGGGCAAACCAAGAAGCGACAGCTGGTGGCCGATCTCGGAAAACGAGTCGGCTTCTGCTTTTAAGCGAGGTTATCCATTCTCAAACGTAATGGACATTGGGCACTGAGTTGGGGTCAAAGGTGAAACTGACCACTGCGTGGACACTTTTTTCTCGGATCAAGGGTATAAGGGGGGGAGGGGAATATTGGAAAAAGTGACATTTTTGTCCCCTCCGCTCTCTCTTTTAACCATGGCCATTCCCTACCCCACACCTCCCTCTTTCTGTTTTTATATAATCCAGATGGAGACTCCCTTCCCACCCAGCCTCTCGCCCACCCCATCATTGACATCTGTGTGCCATTACAAATCACTTCAATATTGGAGCAGACAGACAGAGGCAGAGCAACCCGGCCGCCATTATTCCCCATTAATCATCAAAAGGGGCTCCAAGACATTGTTATATTTACGGAATAGACATAATTTGACGTCCTGTTTGCAGCGTATTAATAAAGTGAAACCTCTTTCCAGAATAAAATCAAGACTCGAACAACAGGGCGAAGGCAAAAAAAATAAAAAATAAAAATGAAATAAATGAATATCCAATGGACAGAAATCGTCAATTGTGGATTATTTCCGGTCAGAAATAAAAACGACTCGGGAGTTAATTTTTTAAATTCTAATCAGGGTCATTGAGGAAGTGGTTATAATATTAATTAAAACTCATACAGAGATGAAAAACCCATCCGTGATGGAATTAAAATGGGAGAGTTTAAAGTTTATATTCTTCGCATTTGGGTTTGTCGAGATAAGAAATCAAACTATAGAAATTACCAAACACTTGTGCAATCTTTGACATTTTCTAAAGGTTCTTAAATTATTTCCAAAAAAATATAACCACTGTATTGTAAAAAGTTCTATTCTATTTTTATACTTTAGTTACAGATTAAAACTCGAGTGAGAATCGAAAATCTGGCATCCATGACAGTATATTACATCTATACCCTCTTATCGGTTTAATATCGTCGATAAGAGAAAGGTAAACCGAGGCAATTAGGCCTTTCAGTGACATTTCATTTTTG
The DNA here is from genome assembly GCA_034695885.1 of Geophilus flavus. Taxonomy (NCBI): domain Eukaryota; kingdom Metazoa; phylum Arthropoda; class Chilopoda; order Geophilomorpha; family Geophilidae; genus Geophilus; species Geophilus flavus. The sequence goes on from JAQFZO010000124.1 coordinate 3,469, forward strand.
TTGACGCCCTTGTTGAATTTGATTTCCAACAAAAAATTAATCCTTTGACATTGAGGTTTAATTTAGAAGACACAGCTGAGCAGCTACTTTTTTGTGTACTTTTGTCGTTTTTGTTTACCTGCATGCATCAGGCACACTAATTGAGTTGTCAGCTACGAGGAGTGTGCGTGTTCCCATACCCTCCATCTCACCTGGGATCAGTAGAACGACGTGTCCTGAGGGTTTGGCAAACAAACCCCCGAGTGATTAAACGCCCGACGCACGCGCGCGTCTCCAAAACCACCTCCACACACACCTGGCAACATCTCCACAAGCTGACAAAAAGAACGAATCCTTCCAACCCTTTCAACCCCAACATAAACAGATGGCAGTAATGTCTAACATTCAGGGCATTGTTTTTTTTTGTTTATATTTCTCTTTTTTTCATGCCAAAATGGATGCCTCGTGTGTGCTTGATGGCTCTTAATGAGTGTTGGGAAATGAAAAGTAGAACCCACAGATTTTGGGGTCTGTTTGTAAATAGGCCTAATTAAGAACTGGCTGCGTAGTCTTCTTTAATGGCGGCCATATTGCAATAGCCTCTGACATTATTCTCCATTACGAGCAAAAATTTCCATGTTGAGTATGGGTAGTCGACGGCCACCAGATGTCGCATGGCACTTTTGAATTTTCCCTTATTTTTAGCCTCGTGGATGATGAGAATGGGGTATGGCAGTTTGGTAGGGTAGGGTAGGGAAAGGGAGCAAAAATGTTGTGTCCCCCGTGACCTCTTCATGGTCAAAATGATGCCTGATTGGTGAAAGCAGGTGGATTAGACCAATAAGAAATGAAACGAGTATATTAAGAAGGAGGGAGGGGACGTGAGTTTTTGAAATTTAATTTAATCTTGTTTTTAAGGAAATTAAATGCCTCACATTGCGCGTTTAAATTGTGGTTAAGATGGCTGCCGAGTCGATCTCATGGCTTTTGGGTTCGTAAAATTATACAATAGCCCATATACGAGGAATAGCACGAGTTGCTGCTGTGACTGGCAGGATGTTGCACGTTTTCTTATTGCCGAACCCTCGAAATCAGTTGTTTAAGTTTCATTCACGTGCTGAGAATTCCGTAATAAGTGATATTGATGCTCATTGTATTTGTTTTTCAATAATAATAATAATAATGTCACATATTTACAGGATGGAAACGCGTGTAATGAAATTAATAACTCATGAGTGCCGCAAATTTATCTAAATCTCATCTAAGTTGTGTTTAATCTGATAGATCTATTGAAATTGCATTTGGGGAAAAGTATAATTGCATTCGATAAATCTTAACTCGCATGCAAACCTAGATTTGCTGACACCAAAACCGATATCGCACAGTTTTATATTTTTGTTTTTGTTTATTTTTTTTTTACGTCTGTCGCGATAAGTTTTTTTGTTTGTTCGAGGTGTCACTGGTGGGCGTGTCATCATCCCACCTGTCTCAGATTACGTCATGAGAAATGGTCGTTTTTCCTACTGGATTGGGACGCGTCCGTGCCGGCGTCTCTTACGACCCGTTTCCTCTGTCGTTTATCGGCAAATCAGACTGGAGGTCCCTCGCGTTGCCGTGACAACCATCCTCCCTTCCAACTTTGATTCATGAGCGCCTTATAAAGTTTTCTCGGGGATGAACGCGGGTTAGGTGTCGCAGATGGCCGGCAATCGACTGTGACAGGGAGGCAGTATGGTGGAGGGAGGGGTAGAGAGCAAAGGAAGGGTCCGCCAACCAGGGGTCACCAGACAAGATCGCCCCGAGAGAGCGAAAGGGCGAATTGCTCTGGGGGCTCTAGCCATGAAGTCAGGTAATTGCGATCCGCGTGAAAAATGGGCACCCACGCACGCACAGTCACTATTGCTGCGCATGCGCATTGATTTTTTTTTTCTTTTTTTTTTTAAACTCGTCTTTTCACGTCTCGTGAAAGCATCTTAACGCAGAAATCATGTCACAGCTGTTGGCGCTCTCAGACCACTAACCCTTGGTCAGCGAAAGATCAAAGTTTAATTTTCATTTTTATTTTTGTGATGGGGCTTTGATTTGAAGGGAATGATGGGATCGCAGATAAAATTGGATATTGTTATGGTGTGTTGAAGTCGTTGCGTCGAATACATTTTTTAATTAAAAAAATATTTTTAAAAATATTTTATTGGTTTTTACGATGTAAATTGTAAAGAAATAAAAATTTCTGCTCGTTTTTCCATTGTGTGATACGGTTAATTGAAATACACTTTAATTTATCGATCGAGCGCACACACGTCCAAGTTAAAACCTTAGCCGGAAGTTGTCGATTCCCCATATTTTTTCTCTTATCCGTTCCTATTTTTCACTTGACTCTCCTTTAATGACTCTTGCGTGGGCGATCATAAAAACGACTTTTCAATTTCAATTTTGAGAGAATGAAAGAGAGACAGGAATTTTTAATGTGCCCGCATCGCGTTCAAACTTTTTCGGCGGGAAATTTACGGCGTTTCTTCATTAGAACGCCCGAGTCAGTCGCCCATCGCTCAAGTACGCACGCGCACACGTATAATAACGGACTGCAGGAAAGAAAAAGAGAAAACGCGTCTCACGGAGCTTCTATTAAACTTTAATTCTCGCAATTCCCACCAGGGCCCAAGTGAGCATGCTCGCGATTAATTAACAGCCCCACCCCTGTAGCACTCCCTTATCCCTTATCCCTATCCACAGCTGTTTGTGAACCAAATAAATCAAAAAAGTATAAAAATTGATTTCATTGGATCATCTTCTCGATATTTTGCTGAATTTTTTTTTTTTTTACGGACGTCTAGTCTTTTTTTTTCTTTTTTTGACGTCTCTTGTTTGAGTTTTGTGAGTTTTGACTGAGTGCTTTAATTTTCCTATGTTCCCGTTTTTGAATCGATATCTTTGCATACACAGTAGATTGCATGAAATTTTTATAGTCAACGATAAAGGGGAAGTCAGCGTTTCATCTTCAACCTTTGGGCCATAGTTTCCCCAACAGCCTCAACGTGTATACGCTACATCTCCCTGAATATTCATTGTAATATGTATATTTTACCAAAATCTGGCTTCTTTTTTATTCTTTTATCATTTGCGGTATCTGTGTGTAATCTTTCTTTTACCTTCAAACTTTGGGGACCGTTATATCAACATGACTGTGAATTTAAAGTTTGTGTATACATTTTTAAAAAAATCCGAGTTTGTGAGTAGTTTCCGTGTATTTATTAATTTATTTATTCACAATTTATATATATTCTTGCAAATAATTATGTTTCGTGTTGTATTAATTATAATTTAATCGATATAATCTAGGTATTTCTTTTAATGGAAACCAGTTTTCAAACCTTTTATCTTTGATCTTTTCAGACGGCTGTTTGGCTTCGAGAGCTTCTGTTAGGTTCAATTAAAATCTTTCCCTTCTCTTCGAAGACAATCTGAAGTCAACCGAAGGTACAGTAAGCTAATCTCGTGTTCATTCAGATGAGAAAATGGCCAGGGACAAGTCACACCAACTTATATCCATGACTAAAGAGAGTTGGGACAGGGGGTGTGTGAACAAAGCCCTCCCACGCAGCCTCTACCAAATCAGAGATGGCGTTGACTGATACAGAACCCACCGGTGGTCCTCATACAAAAGAGACGGTTGCCATAGAAACTGCTTGTATATCCCTGCGGGAATTGGCTCGAGGGGTATATAAGGAGAGTCCAAGTTCTCTTGTTAGGACAAATAGCAATGTCTGAAACTTCAGAATTGGAAAAACTGGTTTTGATGTCGAGTCGACAATTTTTTTTCTATGGGTAATACGTTTTTGATTTCACTGCTTAGTCCTTAATCCCTGTTTAAACAGATCAAAGTTTGGTTCGAAGTTAATTTCGTGTAAACTCGAATCGGAACATCCCCTGGAACAAAACCAGTGCTACTGGACAAACTTGTCGTTGGATATTAAAAGAATTTGCTTGAGTTTCGAATTTTCACTAGGCGGGTTTACAAAGTAGTTACATAAAAACAGTCTGTTAAGGGCGATTTTGTGTATAAATAACTGAAATAAAATGGCGGATCAGTGAGATAAATCGAGAAAATGACGACCAGTTATGTGTATACCTGAGAATACACACAAAATTTACAAATTCTGAATCGAACGTTTCCGTTTATGCCGTCGACACGTGTTTAAATTTTAAAAGCATTTCACACATCTCCCATGAGCCTCCAGTCATTATTTTCTTTATCTATTTCATTTTCCGCCATTTTATTTTACTCATTTACACGAAAATTGCGCAAAGAATTTGTAAACCCACCGACTGTCTTTGAATCGTGTGTTTGAAAAGTAAAAGTGTAATTGCAACGTTGTGAGAACGGTATTAAACGACAACGCCATTTTTTAATTATTCGGACAGTTATAATTTAATGCGTACGAAGTAATGAAATGAAAAGAGTAGGCGGGACACTTTTCTCCCGTCTATTTCCCTTGTGTCTGTTAGGGACACATGTTCTGGTCATAAATAAGTGGGGTCCATGCAGCTCAATCTGTGTCACTCGCCACGAGAGGGAGCGATGATGATAACGCCCTAATCATGTGATGGATGAGATCCAATCACAAACGGAAAATCTGCAGCGTTTGATGCTCCGACAAGCTGACACCAGGGGCGTGGGGAACGCTCGCGTTCATTACACCATCTCTCGCACACTTACCCCTTTCGTACATAACCCCCACGTGACAGCTCAATAAGTATGGGCCCTTCGTATGCCCCATGCATATACCTAGATGCAGGCGCCATTTTTAATGAAGAGTCTATTAGGGTTAATTGTTTAATTACTGTGACTCCCTTTCGAAGCACATGCGCAGTGAAGAGAAAATTTAGTAGCACAGTGCATCGATGGGATGGCATGGCATGGGATGGGATGGGAGGAGAGGAAGTGATGCGACATCTTTCACTCTCCCCTCATCTCTTCATTAGAGTGCAATCAAGTTCCACTAAAGATTTTGACCTTAGGGCGCACACTTGATCAACAACTTAATTCACTAACATAATTTTGATTAAAAGAGATGACAACGCGAATTAATGTAGAAATCTTACTCATTTCCTCTTCTTGTTTACCAAAAACAAATGTCAGCTGATTTGCGCATTAAAATATAACAAACGTCAAACGTTTCTTCCCCCCTGACACACAAATTGAATTGTTAGAGGTTTTTAATAATAAAATTTGAGTGTATAACAATGTCAAAAACCGTAATTTCCTTCCACTTTTACGTTATTAGAAAGCATTAAAAATGAGATGATGATACAAAGGAGAGTAATAAGATGGGAAATTGAGGGAAAAGGGGAATTGGGGAGTAAAAAGAGTCTATAAAAGATGTCTAACATTTAATTAGAAAGGTGTAGAGAAAAATGGCGGGAGTATTTATGACAACTTAAGTGGGCCATCGGAAAAAAATTACCCCGTGAGAGGAGTGAATTTTTATGAAGACTCGTATAAGGGGTTGGAGCAAGATAAGGGGCACAAGTGGGAGTGGGGGTTGTAGAAGAGTTGAATGAATAGCGGGTATATGAGTGTGGGAGGGGGTAACCCAATATGAGGGCTAAGTGATATGGGAGTTCAGTGATTTTTTATTTGAAAAAGTCTTTTATATTTTATGGGATCATTCTTCACAGAGAAAAAAAGGTGATTTCATTAATGGCATTATTCAAGAGGTTCCATTTTTATCGTAAATGGTACCGGAAGTGAAAACTATACACGTCGATGGGGTTGAATTAGACCGGGGGAAAATTGAAGTGGATTTTAATGTTTTTATATAAATAACCGGTTATAAAAATATCAAGAATTAAAATAAAATAAAATAAATTAAAAGAAAAATTAATCTTACCTGCCATGAATAGGTGGTTGACACAGGCACAGTTCGGAGGCGTCCGAGAAAAGGACCGAAGCGCGTGTTGCTGATAACTCGTGTGCGAGCCCACACTCCCAACCCGTAGACTTGAGACTCCTTTAGCTCAACTTGGTCCGGCAGACCACTGTCCTCTAGGAGGCACAAGGCGGCGTGTGTGGGTGTAGTTTTGTCACCTGTTAAAGCGTCCATGTGTGGCCGATGCTTATTATCGTCAGCCGTGCCACCAAGGCCGATGTCGTTGTCGTCTTCGTCGTCACCTTCGTCTTCGTCGTCTCCTTCGCTCCCCTCTGATGTCAGTGGGTCCGTGAGGGGGCGTTCTCTGCTTGCAGTGGCCAAGTCACCCACCTCCTCCTCGTCATCTGAGCATGAGCAAAAAAAAAATGGGACCAATGAATGCCACGTGACATTTTTATTGTAAGGTCGTATAATAAAAACGTAAGAGTATAAGAAACAGATGTTGTATAGGATAATCTTTGATGGGAAAAAAAAATCTTCCCAATTTTATATTTTTTTATACTTTCCCTCATAATTCCCGAATCTAGCTTCAGGGTACTTGTAAGATTAAGTACCCTATTGAAAATGCTCACATTTTCCCAATTTTTTTTTTAAAGGCAGGTGTGTGCTACTACTGTACGTCGAGCTTTATTTGTGTCCACAAAGGCAAAAAGCGGCAACAATAAACAGGAAAAGAATCCATTGGGATTAATCTGCCATATAATTAGTATGTAGTCGATGCTTTACCGATAATAATGCATTAAGCTAAAACTCTTTTCCTTAGATTTCTCGACTTGATTTTCGAATTCTTTCCGGCAAGTGAAAATCAATATTGCTGAGTAACGCGAAACATGCGCAACAAAGTGTCTCAATGTACTCTGTATATACGGATTCCCCATCGACTGATGCAGAGTGATTTTTCCTTTCTTTCTAAAACGAAGCATGTAACTGTAAATAATGAGCAAGTTTCGTTTCGCCCTTGCCAAGGACGTCATTATTGATTGGTTATTGATCGCATTCTATTTCCACCCCCGCATACACACAACGCTCGCGTTTAGTGAGCGTTTGTGGTGACATTCAATTTACTTTAACCGCAAACAGATTCGACTGCCACCGCAAATGAAAAAAGAAAAAAAGACGGGAGAGAAATTTGTTGAAATCAAAGAAAAGGTTTTTGAGGTTTGTTTCTAGCAATGTGGAAATGCGTGCTAAGACCGGGAAAAACAAGGAAAAAATGTAGGCGTTTGGGGAGCGTGACCCGAGCATGGGAAGGGCTGGGCGTACAGCACTTTGAGACTTCATCTCATAAAATCTAGACGCGTTTCAGATTTATTATTTAAGTGCGCATGCGCGGGACAAGACTCCACGTTCAAGGCTTCGTAGATAGCAAAGGGTAAAAGGTGAGGTGCACGCGGTATTGTAACCAGACTCTTGATGTTTTGCATAAAAGAGAGGGGAGAGCGAAGACAGACGTGACTCTTCATTCGATTCCAACAAAAACAGTTGCGACTGATTGAGGAAAAAACCACGTTTCAACATACACGCAATTTATACTGCCAAATTAGGTGAAATTTGATAAAACGTTCGGGTCATATCACCCTCGATCTTAAGTATGGGAAAATGGAAACTTTAAATGTAATCAGCGGAATTTTTTCCATTTTTTTGCATGTTGTTTATTCCTTATACTGTACTCTGGATTGTCATTCACCGTATGACCTTAATATACTCAATACTGTAATGAATTTAATTTTTATCAAAAGAAAAATATATTTTTTTTAATATTTGGTTTCCGTGTTTAATTAAGAAAACATCCTGAAATGATTTCGAGTCCCTTTTTTTTAAGCACACGTGTGTATAAGGAAGGAGCCTCAACGCACCTCTATCGCTTCCCTCCACTCCTCGTACTCAACAAACAAGTTGTAATGCCTCCTGTGATAAGGAAAAAGGATGCAGCCCCTGGGCCTTTCGTCAAGGCCTTCTTCCATGAGTGAGGAAGCCTTACAGGTGCAAACCGAGGGATTATTCTTATTGTTGATATCAATCGTGAAAAACAAACAAGATGAATGCAAACTTTTGAGTTTGTTTACTAAAACCCCGTATACAGAGGATCAATTATTAAGTTTGCACGGTAAATAAATGTTGTCTGTTGCTATGCACCTCAGGATATGCGGGACAATCGTGTTGCCCACACACACCGGAAGTTGGCAACAAAGCAGGAAATTGACCAATGATCACAAACTCGCAGATCAAGGGTGACAACACGGGAGGTAGAAGGTGAAGGGAGTGGTGGAATTTTCTCAACATTTGCTATTCACGTGATGACAAATCTGGTACCTTCCGTGAAAGGGAGGAAATGACACAAACAGTGTAGTCTTATCTTGTTTTCTCTTTTTTTTGCTTAGTCGCTTAGTGGATGTTGCAAACTGATACAATTATGCGATTCGTAGAAATTAAGAGGAAATGTTTTAGGTTTATACTTTCAATTTTGGTTTAACAGTGTAATGCGTAACGAAAGCATTGAAATTTGAAAAGATAAAGGGAAAAAAGCTGTGAAATTTATTTTAAGTATCGAGTGTTGTATGTCGGTTGACCCTCAAACTAGGTTGAGTCAACTGATTTCTAATCCAACATGACTACATGGGCAATAAGTAGGGGAAGGGGATTTGTATGTGTGTGTGGGAGAGAGAGATTTGTGCAAGGGAGGGTTGGAAAAAGGTTATACGGAAGAAGAGAGGATGGGGAGAGTTTGTGTGTAGACATGAGACCCCTAATTAAAACGAGGCTACCCACGAAGTGACCATAAAGGCGCCAGATGGCACTGGACTCCATCTCAGAATACACAGATAAGTGCGGTGCAATTAAGAGCTTTTTCTTCTTATCTTTTTGCTGTAACGGCAAATAATGATCAAGCCGTTATATCAATTATTTATATCTGGTGACAGAGAAAGTAATCAACATTGTTGTGACTAAAGTACAAGGTGCTGGTGTAATCGCAGGATGATATTTTATATTTTTTTTTCTTTCCCATGTTAAAAGCAAACCGACTGTTTGTATACAAACTACAATTCAGTTCACACCTAAGATTAAAGGTGGAATGTGTTGTGTTGTGTTTATATATTATGCGATTGCTGCTATGATATAAGTATTTTGGGTGACATCATATATCGGTTTTAAAATTAAAGCAAAAAAAGTTCAGTTTTTCCTTTTACTATTTTTCCTTTTTTACTTTTTTATCGAACCATAATAATTTGATGTTTTATTTGTGGTTGTGTTTGGTATAGTAAGTATACAGTATACGGTGGTAGAGTTTGGAGGTTGGGAGCGGTGCTAAGTTGAAGCTTAAGATGTCTGATTTGGGAAAGGCAGAGATCCGGGTCCAATGTGGTGGCGAGACTGCCGAATTATGGAAATGAAGCGAAATTTATCTTGGGGAAAAGAGAATATGACTGCTCAGGATTCTCATATGAGAAACGAGGCGGGTTCGTGAGGGGTGGAGTTTAAACCCGAAATGCAGCCTCGGATTCATGACACGAAGAACTACTAGCGTTTAGCGAACGCCATAGCAGAGGGGAGGGTGTCGGGATGATTTAGGGAACAGCGAGCTTGTTGGAAGACTCTCTCAAAGTGCCGTGGTTGCTCCAACCTTTCCACCCCTTTAGCACATCAGTGCCAGCTGGTGAAATTTTTCTGCATAAAACTTATGTTTAAAAAAAATTGAGATTTTCTTTTCTTATACCGTATTTTTTATGATAAAAATATTATTTTTAAAAATTTAAATAAAATTCAAAATAATTAAATTAAATTAAATTAAATTAAATTAAATTATATATACTTATGGTAATATAAAAAAAATTTACTATTTAAAAAAAAATGTTGGGAGTTTCAGGGTGCATTGGAATGGGGAAAAACAACATGAGCTTATGGATCTATTTAACTTTGTATTTTTTTTCCTCGAAAACTCGTTCAGATAAAAGAAAGTGTTTCTATAGGAGGACGAGTTTCGAGAGACAAATCCTCTGTCCTCTTTATAAAAAGAAAAAAAAATTGTAAAGTTCATTGTACAATTAATCTGAACAATTCTTGTATCTCCAAGAGATTTTCATTTCATGTTGTCATCTATTGACTCAAATCCATGGCTATTGATGATTAAAATCCGGTCTGGCTTTTGCTGATCTTTTTCCTCCCCGTGTCCCCCTTTCCCCCTTCGAACTTAATTTGATTTTTGTTGAGGGGAAAAAGGATGTTTAGTAAAGTACAGAGATTCCGTAATTATATTTACATACCCGACATTGCAAACAAATGATGAGCCACAATTCATGCTTGACTTGATCGACCAGAACTCAGTAACGGGATCGTATATATAAAATTATCAGTGAACTTTGGATTTTCCAGGACAAAGAACTAGGGAATTTTTTTTTGCGATAAGAGGTGAATTTTCGTCTACCGATGAGGGGTAATCCCCTAAAGTATAAATATTACTTCGGGCTTTTAATCTACTTTCTCCCCTTTAGGGTTGAGCAAATTCACGCATCTGCTTTGGACGTTTTGGCGAAATTAGTCGCAACTTAATCGAACATAGTGAGATTTATTGATAATTGATTTCAGGTTTCTCCTAGAATGGCGGAAGGATTGAAAATTAGAATGGGAGGGAACGAAATCACACATCAAAAGTCAAATTAAAAGCTTCAAATATTTGTTCAAAAATTAATCAGTTCTTAGAATTTTCAAAAATTAATGACTATAATTTTCTATTATATGCTTGCAAAACAAACATTTTTTTTTCCTGTTGCAAGAAAAAGTGAATACGCGTGTTTGATTAGCTCAATACTAGAGAATAAACCCAACCTAAAGCCGAACCAAATTGAACAATACCACTTTAGGCCTAACCTGTGGGAATACAAGAGGGAAATAAGTCTAAGAGAGGGGAGAATCCCTTTATCCTCCCCTCAATTCTTAGCCCCGTCTGTTGCTGGCACATCCATAATTAAGTTGCAACTGTGAACAGGCTCTCCTTTTAGGGGACATATTATATGGAGAAAGAGGGGGTGGTGGACACGCGGCTCTATTCTGCGCGTGCGTGATAAATGAGACACCCCATTGAGTAGAACGCATCCTCACCATAACTGGCCTCACATTCCCCCCTCCCGTCTCCCTCCCGCTGCCTTTGTGGTCTTCTCTTTGCCCGTTTCTGTTGTCTGTTTACAGAAGGCATTTTATTACAGAGGGCGACCTCTACAGCCATATGATGAGCAATTGCAACGCCCTGTCCGCCCTTCTTAAAGTGTTTCGTCGGACGATTCGTCAGCATATAAGATTGTCGAGATGTTAATTAACTCCTCAATTGGTAGCAGTTTTAATTAGTCGAAAAGAGAAGAATAAGGGAACGACGACGAGCTAATGAGAAACATAGATCATAAAAGGGATTAAACATAATTGGAATTGACGTAAATTAAGCAGCCCCCTAGTGGACAACAGTAATTTGGGCTTTTCCAAAGGGTTAAATGTCTACTCGATTAAAATTAAGCGCCAATATTCTGTCTTCCTTGTTTTGATAGGTTACCCTCTGTCCTTTATTCGACCTTATCGCCTTATTTTTTGCTTCTTATCCCAAGTGGTGAGATAAGATGACACACGTATATGAGGTCATTCTGTTTGTTAGTTGGGGGGTGAGATGCGGAGTCCCAATCAGGACGTCGTTGGCAGTTAACCAGTGTCGACAGATGTTGCTCACTTGAGTGTCAGATAGGGGACTGTGATTAGCAATGTTGCGTTCGCGCATCCTCCCCATCCATCCCTTCTTCCCGTACGCGTGTTATTTATTTTTGTTTATGGAAGTCTTATGTAAGCAATAGCATTTAAGCGAGGTTATAGCGTTAACTTTTTTTTTCTTCTCTATAGGTGTAAAGTTTCACTTGTCGTAAAGTTTGTGGATAATAAAAATGATGATTCATTTGAAGACCGAGGAAAGGGAAGGGCGGTAACTGGCGAAACAGACGTGAACATGGGTGATTCAACAGGTGAATCCATTTTGTTAGTTTCAAATTTTTTTTTTTTTTTTTAATGGGTGAATTTTGGAAAATTTTTGTTTTCACAAAAAAAATAGGGGGGCGTTTTGGAACTGTCACGGTCCAGGTGTTAACGAGATAAAAGCGAAAGGCGTCTTACCTGTGTACGGGATCGTGTGGTCATGATGTAAACTGATTCACCGATACTATGAGCTGCGCGCCTACTCACGTGCGGACATCATCACCACCCTACCCCTTGCCATGTTTCGCACACGGGCAACCCTGACACACCAATGGCGTCGTCTCATTTCTCGGCCAATGGCTGAACGCCTTTCATAAGTAGGTGGTTAAGTTTGTGGTTTCGAGGAGCAGCCTCAAAATACGTCACGTTTTCCAATGAGAGAAATCAATTGCATCATTATAGCATGCTGAGCTAATTTCCACTATGGGTGTTAGGGGTTGGGATTATTCCCTTCCTTGCTTGGTAGTTAGATCCCTCTTTCCTTTATAGTCTCAATCACCTTTGATGCAATGACGGATGTTAATGACAGGAAATGTTGTGATACTATCAGAAAAAAAATTTTTTTTTCCTGTCTTACTTTTAACAGAAAGTTTTTGGAAGTGAAAATTTTTTCCCGTTTTATTTTTTGCTGATAGTGATAGGTTTTTTTGGAAGTGAAGGAAAGAAAAAAAAATTTCTTAGAAGGTTTGATTGACCTCTTTGGCAAATTTATAGTTTGAGTAAAGTGTAATTGGTATTTTGTTTCTTTGTTAGGAGGGTTTTCAGGTGATAGGTGCATTGTGAATGCGTGAATGAGTGGCAAATGCTCTTTGGTGATTAGAAGAGGGTGAGAGGATGGCAAAGGGCGAATTGTAAACGTGACATTGACAAATCATGAGGGAATTAGAACCGATGAACCACAGACATTTCGTAAACCCCCTAACAAGAAGATCGTGCAGGCTGTACTTTCAAAACAGAAATATTTTGAAATAGGGATTAATACTTTTTGATTGTAATGATTGATTACAAATGAAAGAAAAAAAATTTCTCGACTGATTTTTTAACTTTGTCTTTTGAAACAAAAAACTTATATTAAAAAAAAAGTGTCTGAGAAAAAGTTTAAAAAAAAAACATTCGGTTGAATCGTAGTGATGGACACGATGCTCGAATGACCCAAGTTTTTCGGAGGCAATCATCACGCATGCGCACGTGTGATGCGGGGGTGGTTGAGTGATTTATGGAAGGTGGAAGGTATAGGGAGGGAGGGATTCCCACTTTGCAGTAGAGACGCGAGGATATTAAAAGGCACCGCCCTCACCGAGAGAGGAGGAGGTGTTCACGGGGATGCTTATCAAGTGTGAAACGCAGGCAGACATGGAGACGAGAGAGGCACAGACGCGCGTGCGCGCGTGTTGCTTGTGCCGTATCCGAGCGAAAGCGGCCGAGCGGCGGTAATGCGTCGCCCGCACCGCTGTCACCGCCGCCACCGCATGATGGATGGGATCATCTCCCACAGCCGCCACCAGAGGGCCAAAGATGACGCGCGCGAGCCAAACTGAATCCCCTCACCACACTTTTATCCCTTCTCCCACCTTACATCGAGTTAAAAATGGATGCCAAACATTTTTTTTTAAGGAATAAAAAATTATTTCCAAATAAAATCAGGATCTAGACGAATGTTACAGATGGATAATCGCTTTAAATCCAATTTCTCAATGATGATGTATAATTTTTTAAAATTCTATATCTTTTGTAAATTGTTATGGAAAATTTTTTTTCTGAGAGATTATGAAGGATTAGTGCGAGTGAAGGAAGGGGTCGGTGAATGAAATTAATGATTTCAACGCTGAAATTAAAATTAAAAAATGTGACTTGCTCGTGTTATTGTTTCACCCCTTCAGTTTTTTTAAAGCATGGGCCCTATCAGTCAATTAAATACTAAAAAAAAATTAATAATAAACCGTAACCCGAGATATAATCCAAGGAAAATTGAAGGGAAAGGATAATTACAATTACCGTAAGTTTCATTTTTTTCTTTTCACAAAGTCATTGCATTATATTAAAAATAGATAGAATTCAAATTTAACGTTTCAAATTTTGTTTATGCATATATATGTCAATTTTATGCTAGAAAACCCATTATTTTCGCATCATGACTTTGCAAATCTTGTCTTTATAATTACCACAAGTTATATCTGCGATATCTTTATCTAAAGTAAACTGCAAAACTAATTATTACACACCACAAAACTTTCATATTAAAAGTCTAGGGGGAGGCATGCACGTCCTGTTTTATCTTCTTTTTATTTCTCTTCATCATCCCATCACCCACTATTAAAATTATAAATCCTCTAAAAGGGGGAGTTGAAAGTCATTTCTAATTAAAAGCTTTGTCAACAGCACTTGAAAAGGCCAAGGCCTCGCTCGAGACTAATGTTAGCACGAACATTAGCAATTCATTAAGCAAAACAACACGTGTCTTAGGCGAGCATTCGGTTACATTAATTACAAATAAATGGCTAATTAATTACCAACAAGTGGAAAAAGAAAAGATGGCTTCATTTAGAGCGTGGAGGGCAAATGTGACAACATTTTTTTTTCGAAATCTCAGCTTCGTCTATCAATCATTTTCACAGGGTGAGGTGTATACTTAAATATTAAACAACTTTATTCTTAAAGTACGTAAACATAAAAATTTAAACCATCATTTTTTTTTTCAAAAGATAAATTTCAAATATAAGTGTTTGGTTTGGGTAAAATAACAAAACTTTAAATTGCCGATTTAAAATCGTTGGTGTTTTCTTACCTGAACTTTAGATGGTGAAGTAGGAGTGCAAAATGATACTAAATTATTTTATACCATCAATCAAAATTGATATCTTAAATCTCAAATATAATTTTTCTTAATTTAAAAAAGTGGTTAAAAAAAATGAAAACTCATCACAAATGACAGATTAAAAATAAATTTCCAATACCTTAATCTCGATATCGGTTCTAGAAATTAGTAAACCCGTTATCTGGCCATGAGCATTTTTTCCATTGCATACATTACTATCTTGCATCAGATTACATATTCACCTATAATTGGATCTCGACGCGATTTTTATTTTATAGATAAAAAAAAATGTAAGTTGAAGACATATATACTACTCATCTTCAGTACACCTTGTTTATCTCTTTTACATCCGGTTTAAAGTGTAAACAAAGTGGTTATAAATGTCAAGGATAGTTTTATAATACATCATCGGCCATATAAATGGAGCGCCTTTATCATTGTGTGTCATTGCCACAGTGTTGTAAACACGAGAGTAACGTTACCAGGAAATCGATTATAAGAGTGCGTTGAATTTTTAAAAATTTATTTATTTTCAACAAGTTTTTGTTGCAGATAAAAATCTTACTGGCAAAAAAAATTGATATACACAGTACCGTATCCATTTTGTCACATGGGCTTTATCGATATACTGGGGTACAATTATTGATGAAACTGCATTCAGACAAGCAACAGACAGAGGTGAAAGTGTGTGGAGGGGGAGAAAGGAGCTAATAGAATCACCCCCCTCTGCTGGTGAATCGCTAAATTAGTGACCGTGATAGATGGCAAGAGAGGAAATGCGAGCATTTTTATTCGCGCATGCGCAGCGAGGAGAATCGGCCAGCATCAATCAGGTCGATTAAGGAGTGGGCGGGAGCTCTTTGTAGGGGGACTTGTGTGAACGTGCTATCGTAGGTGATGGGATGTGGAGTGGCGAGGGAGGTGTTAGAATGGCGAGAGTTCACCCACTATACACTTCTCTCACCTCTGATGGCTTTTGGCGCGATCAGCAGGAGAAAGCGAGGGGACGGCGGGAAATTATCTTGGGTCCTCTCACCCCCACACAACTCTCTCACTCTCACTCTTCCTCCCCCTACTACCCATTCGAGAGGCGACAAAAGGCGCCCACTAGCGGCCTGGACGGCTATTTATGGCTCTGAGATCCCAGGCACTGATTTAAGGAAATGGAACGGACTGCAGAAGGTGATGGCCACTCACACAAAAGAAGAGTAGGCCACCTGAAATAAAAGTCTTAACTCTTAAACATATCTCTTTTTTTCCCTTCTACTGTTGTGTTTTAGAAGTCACTTTGTTGGTATGTACTCGTGGAAACACAAGTGCCACTTTGCTTTAAAAGATGTATGCGTCAACACAACAGACAAGAAAACGTGGAAATTCAATATACCGTACATGTATTTACTGTTGTTGTTGTTGTTTTTCTTCTAGTATCAAGTGTCATTAAAAATGACAACAAAATGTATTAAATGTTTTTATTTTTTTAATATTTAGTTTTCTCTCTGTATTACCTTATTGAATCTTCAGTTGAAGAAGTTGAGGTTGAGAGGGAATATGGTAAGAGTGAGATGGGGGGAAGTAAAGGAGACAGATGGACTGTCCACGAGCAACGTCCAAGTCCAGATACGGTTGGAGAAAAATTGGCCTCTGGGTAATCGTGCGGGTGAAAGCGAAGTGACGGATAAGTAAAAAGAAACTTTTTTTTCTATTTTTTTTTAAAGGGAAAAAAACCCTTTGTATACTGAATTTAAAGGAAATGGATAAATGCAGTGTTTGGTTTGCAACTTTTTCATTAAAACTTGTCTTGGTTTCTTGTATTTATGACGATTGACTTTAGCTGCGGGGAGCATGAAGCTGTGGGGTGGTTGATTAGATGACGTCAGAGATTGAATGCGGTTGTAGCCCTCTCTCTCGTATAGAGTGAGTGGGTCCATCAGCGTTCATCTTTTCGAGACATTTAAACCAGTAAACAGTTTGAGGGGAGGTTAAATATAAATAAACTTAAAGTAGAAAGTCAAAAGTTTGTTGAATAAATTATATGAAAGAAATTTTTTAGTTGGAGAATAAAATGCACATAAAAGAGCAGTTTTTGAAAGAAAGGGAAAAAAAGTAATAATTGGTGAATTGAATGAGCGCGGCCATTAGGCCTATCTTTTAAAGTGCACACTGTTAGTTATAAATAAAAATTCATGTTTTGTTAGAGCCAATGAATATCCATCAGGGGGTTGATTGTGCAAAGAGGGTTCTTAGTATTCTATTACTCAAACAGAGAGAAAGAGCAAACAAGTGGTGCAGCAAAAGCTGGTAGCAGCAGCAAATGTATTTGATTTTTGAGTGAAACTTTGCATAGCAATTTAATGGGCGCCCGTTCTCATTTTATTGTGTATGTAAATCACCGATATCAGGAGCGCTTTAGCAGCCAAGATTCAACGAGTTGATTTTTAATTAAAATTACAAACGTGTAAATAAAACTCGCATCGCGTCTGCGGTTAGAGAATAATCTATAACGGTGCAATCTTTCGATGCCTGTGACGTCACACTTTGCCTGCACACACAAAAAAGCGACCGAAAGTGTAAATTTGTACTACCATATTATATTTATCTATTCGCTGTATACAGTATACTTATATTATCTATAAAATTCATAGAAAAGCGATCTATTTTTGCAATGACTATCTATTTGATTAATTTTGTTTTCTAACCCAAAAAAATTGGAAAAAAATTTATGGAGGCCATCAGAGTTGTAAGAAATATTTATTGCGATTTCGCACACACTTTGGGGGAGCGTTATTACTATTAAGTTAGACTATAAAGTTGGATGATGATAGAAAACCTTGGACAGGTATATAGAGCTGGCTTCCGCAACGGCCAAGGATATCCGCCATTAAGGGGGACAAACATCCTCCCCCGCGGCGGCTCCTTAAGGAAAAAGGAGCTCGTCACCTGGGGAAAGAGACAGGTGGGTATGGTGAGAGACACACCTTGTTTACTCTAAGGGATTGTCCTTAAGGAGGGGCGTGGTGCAAAGGAAATCCCCGTGTCCAACAAACATTGCTATAAGTCAATGTCAAATGTAGTGAGTTAACTCTTTCGACACTTCATATTCACCACACCCAATGATTGGTGTTGGGTCTTATGAAGGTTTGGGATTTTGAAGGGGAGTTTGCAAAGTGAATCCTTTCAACGCAGGGAATATTGATCAGGTGGACGCTTGGAAAAGGTGTAAATTTATTAAAATGAATAAAATTTATGTTTTTTAGAAAAAAAATTGGATCTATTTTGTTTGATAAATTGATTCGGTCGTGAGCAATATCGCAAATTTAACGGGAATTTTATATAAAGATAAAAATGTAAAGAATTTTTGATACTATTAGAATGCATTGTGTTGCATGAACTGTGCAAATAGATTTTTTTGAAGGGCAACTATTTATAATGATTGGGGCGATGTTTGCGCAGTGCATTGCTGGGCAGCCTGAATCGGAGACCGCCATCACTTTGTCACTTAGCCGCTCGAGTGGAGCCAATATGGGACGCTGACCATCTCTAGGCGGTGTGTTTGATTGGTCAATTTACAGCCTTGTAGGGAGAAGGGGAAAAAACTTGATCCAAAATAAAATTATGAAAATAAAATGTAGTGAAGGGGTAGTTTATTTTTCAGATATATTGGCGAGGGCACCCAACGCAGCTGTCCGCTCTGCATATTATGTCCATATTTTTCAAGCTAAGCGACTGGCATGGACACTGGCCAAATTGCTTTACGCTCCCCCTTTTTACGTAAACAAAAGACAAAGCAGTTTTTTAGGGTTATAAGTCCTTAACTTTTGTTTCGAAAATAAAGTTTGCGTCATTTTTTTTTCTTCTTTTTCTCTCTCAAATTCCCATCCATCTTTAAAAGTTCTTTAGTCTATTGATTTATTTCTTTTGTTTTTAAAAAAAGAAAACACTAAACTTTGCCTTTCTCATACGGACAGCAGTATAGAAAAACGGTATTCTACAGAGTATCGATATAGAATTTATTTGAGTACGTATTAAAAAAAAATTTTGAAACTTGACTCCAAAGCAAACAGATGGGCTGTATATGACACTATGAGTGAAAATGAGCACGCACACACAATGGCGCCTAATTCAGTGTGGCCTCCTGGTGACCAGATTGGTAACCCAAAATGACATCTCAGTCAAGGT
The DNA here is from genome assembly GCA_034695885.1 of Geophilus flavus. Lineage (NCBI taxonomy): Eukaryota > Metazoa > Arthropoda > Chilopoda > Geophilomorpha > Geophilidae > Geophilus > Geophilus flavus. Next base: position 22,375 of record JAQFZO010000124.1, read on the forward strand.
GGAGGGTGGAGGAGGGAGAGATGTTCATACACACATTACACACCCATGAGAGAGGAACCTCAATAACGGTAAGGGGATACAGGAAGCGGAGGAAAAGAGGGGTAATGCAGTTTGACACAAGACAAGTTGAGAGAGACGCCTGGCCATGCAAAGCCCATTGTCCTCCATGGGCCATCCGACACCTCGAAGCTACAAGATGGCTGACACGAAAACCAGAAGAAGAGAGATGAGAATGAATTGTATTGTAGTCCACCCTTCATTCCCCTTAGGGATGATGGTGTGAAGCGTCTTTGAGCCCCTCGGCAAGGTGGAGGAAGGGAGGGTTGAGGGAAGATGGCTTAAAGCTAAATAGCCCTCTGGTGGTGGAGGGGAGAGATGGGGTGTCATAGGTCTCTTCTCTAGACTATTCAAGTGCCAGCATCGCGGCCGACCAATGCCAGGTATTATTTACAGTGGCTCTGACAGCGTCACAAAGCACCAGGCTGCGAAGAGTCAAAGGAAGCAGCTGGCTGGTCCTATACAGCAAGGGAGGGGTTGTGATGGGGATGCGAATCGTATATACCTCCCCCCTTTCTTTCTGTTGACGGAGACCCATTCTCGAAATGTTGGGAGGACACCCTCGTTGAAAAAGATATGATTGGCTTCGAAAGCGAGATGTGATTCGGTGCAAGAGCACCGAATTATCGGCGTATAGTCAAAAGTGGGTTGCCATGGTTTCCAAGATCACAGCTTCCACTAATGATGGTTGGAGGTGATTGGATGGAACAATGATCCACTCACACTAAGCACTCACTAACGATGCAGTCGACCAATAGTGGTGGTTAATGATTTAACTCTTTTGGCACCACCAGCACACCGACACCAAAACATCATCGCATCGAGATTTATGACGTTTAAAGATGTTTTGACAAATGAAAAAAAAAAATATTTTAAAATTTCTAATGCGCTCGTCTTTAATGTCGAAATTGAAGTCACACTAAAGCTAAATGAGATGTGATGTCTCTCTATAGATCAGTACAAAGAAAAATGACACAAAAGAGAAGTGGATGTGGCTGAAGAGGCGGAGAAGAGGGTGATTGAAAAGGGCCAGTTATGATCAAAACCCGATACCGCCTATTGACTGTCGAAAGAGGATGTATTCACTCTGCTCATTGCCTGACTATACTTTTGAAGGTCTTCGCACATCTCAAAAGTTCCCTCTTTTGTGCGTTGTATTTGGGAAGTCTTATCCCGGTATGATATATCAGACGTTGAAAATGACACCAATTAAGCCAGTTTTTCTCCGCACGGAAATGAAGACTAATATTATACCAACAAATCATCATACAACCCCGTCAACATCAAAGTTATGATCAATACAGATGCTTTGAAAATTGAATAACCATTATTTTCACTGAATTTAACGCTCGTTTTAAATTATAAACAAGTGATTTTTCTTACCTTTTGGGAATGAATTAAAGGAGAATTTTGTTGCGTTGCATTATGTTTGAAGAACTGAAGAGATGTGTTTAAGTAACACTTGTGAAAGACTGACTGGCAGGAAAAAGGACAAGAGTGAATCTCAGATGACCAGTTGATGAACACCACGTGCCACTCGGTGGTAGAACCCTCCACTATCATCCCCCAAAATTTTTCAGTTAACCTCTTACAAGGGCCAAGAAAACCCACACTTAATCATTTAACACCCCCACACATAAAAATTGAGGAGTAAAAAGTGCAAAAAGGTCATTTTTTTCCTCTTTTTCCCAAATTGTTTGTTGTCTGTGACTAAAATAAAAAAAAGTTAAGTTTTGTCACCCCAATTACCCTCCTTTTTGCTCGACGTGGGGAGTGTAATAGTTAAAAGAGGGATCGGTTGAGTTTGAGTGGGTGGGGATGAAGAGTCAGTTTACAAAGAACCACAGGAACAGATTCATCTTAAAACTACACTATCTGCAGTGGACAGTTAGGCACGAAGAAACTTAACGCCAAACTCATGGACATAAGTGGAAACACATTTTAGAATAGTTAAGCTCAAATAGACCCATAACCTTAACAAAATGGAGAAATTATAAGGTTGAACTCCTTTATGCGTGCTTCAATTAAAGAGAAACAAATTTGAATTACCATTATTTACTTATATTTAGCTTAGTTTGGCTCGAAAGATGACGGTTTAGTCGGGTTTAATTCTGGGCTTTAAAGGAGTGAGTAATTAGAAGCAAATTTAGGCCTAGCTTTGTACATATACGACTTGAAAATTTGCCTCGGCTGAAAAGAGTGAGAAAAAAAGTTCATTTTATGATTTTTCAGCTGCTTAATTCACGCTCATAATGTGTAATTTTTTTTGCTTCTTTATTTCACAAGATCTTTTTAAATGTCTCTCTGCCTCCACATTGAAACAATATACAGCCTCGTTTTCAGTGTGACATTTTCACAATTAAGTGTATAATTAAGTCATCATTAAAAGAAGTGAACCAACGGGTGCCCCATTATGAGTCAAGGTGGTGATGCTTGGCTTTCGAGTAATTACATTTCCTTTTTTTATACTCTCAGTTTCGGTTATTACGAATTTGGCTTCCTCTCCCGCCTTCGCCTCCCTCGCCTCTCTTTCCTTCCACCTCTTTTCTCACCCTTAAAGACTAAGCAGTTTTAATAATTATTAATTTTGTCATTTCGTGGCCTCCCATGTTCGCCGCATGAAGATATTTTGTTTCTTTATATCGCACGATAAATATAAATTACACCCGTATGTGTGACACTCGCCATTAAAACCACCAAGTTAAATCTGTTCTACAATTCTCTCGTTTCCCTCTTTCTGTTTATATTTTTTTAACCTTCGTCACATGACGATTAAACAGTTGCGGTATACGGTTATTGCAAATAATTGAATGGAAAATTACCATCAAACATCGTGTGAAGTTTACAATGGCTTTTTCTCACCTTGGTAATCGAAAAATACCTATAAACAACAATTAAATCCAGAAACACTCGACATCATCCGTGTAAATATTTGTCCCTTCGATTTTCTCCATGACAACAAAAGATCACCCCATGCAAATAAATTGATTGCTTTTAATATTTCCTTGGATTTACAACAAAAAAAATCAAAACAGAAACAGACAGAGAACAAAAAAAAAGTCGCCCAGCCTACCTCACTTCCGATGTAAGAAAATAAACAAATTTGACTGTCGCTAAGATACACATTATTATTATACCTTTCCTCCATCACGGATGGGAGGGGAGATGGGGGTTAGAGCAGAGCAATTGGGAGATGGTGGGGGTGATGAACGCCTTTAACCACGAGCGCCCATTGGCAAGACGCGACTCCGCCCACTGCCGTTATTGGGCTCGCGTTTGCGGCTTCACGGACGCACGCACAGGGACCCCTTGATTACAGAGTTGGTTGTGGAAGAAGGCAGGCGGAGCAGCTGCAAGTCATTGAAACAATGGCTCGTTGCTTGTTGGCATGGTAACGACAGTGATGAGCATAATGGATGGATGAAACGCACGACAATAAAGTTTTGAAGGGAGGGAGGAAGGGAGGGATGGGGTTGGGAGTACAACAGTGGTACTGGTGGAGGAAAATGTGTCAAATAGATGTTAATTTGTCTATTGTTGCGTGCGGCTTGGAACAAAGTGGTAGGAGGGAGGAAGTCGGAAATTGTTTTTAGTTTATTGATTTATACATCCATACAAGAGTGTTGGTTATACCTTTTTTTTTCTATTATTTTTTTTCATGTTACTTAGGAATGTCGGAAATTGTTTGTTTAGCGACAATGGAATCACTTTTTTCCATGGCATCATAACATTATAAAAAACCACGATTGATTTTCATGGATTTTTTTTAAAAAATAATATAAATTTGAAATAAAATATCACTTGTTGCAAGATTGACCTTGCTGGGCTATCTATTTACACCGTAATAACAAACCCTCTGTAGAAGCAAGGGGATATGCATAATTGATACAATGTTATCACATTAATAATTGACGAGCCTTCCTTTGACCGGATACAATCCCTCACCCCCTTCCCCCATCGAAAACCTGAATCAATGGTCGGATGCTACGAAGCGGTAAAATCAATTAGGCTTAACGCGAATCGAAACCGAGATCTTCACACGAAGACGAGCCCCCCGAGTAAACATCGGTTTTATGGCTAATTAATTAATTTTACAACCCACTAAATGTTTATATGACTGACAATGTTTATGGAATCTCGCTAGGGTGTTGTGTATACTTTCTTGTGTTTGTTGAAGCTTAAAGTTAAACTAAAATGGCGGTTTTAGATGGCTCGATGTGATTGACATAAAGCAGGACACAGGAGTCAGTTGTCACGAGGTGAAGCTAATTAATTATTAATTCCAAATTGCACACTTGTACCTGCACTTTAACCTGACGGTGGGTGGTTTTAACGTGTAAAGTTGAAGGACGTTTGTTTGTTTCTGTATAATTGATGAGTGATTAATTTCTTTTAAATTCTACCGACTTTATTTGTTTTCTGACTTTTCTCTTTAAATTTTCAGACGCTACATTTCACGCATAGTTGACAATTTACAAGAAAAAACATAAAACACTAATTAAAGGTTCGTGAGAGGGTTAAGATTGGGTGATTCTGACCGTAATGACGCATACCACGTTACGTGATTTACGGTAAGGCACTCCCTCTTAACACCTCCATCCCCTTTCCCACTTCCCCCTTTCCTGACCTTTATTGCGTCAATTTTACACCTTTTGCTGAAACAACTTGCATCCAGAGCTTCATTATAAATAAAATAATCACGAATCATTTTTTTGGTCTTTTTTACTAAACATCATCTCTTTGTTCCCACTCGTTTTGGTAAAAATTAATTTTTGTTCAAAATTCAGTGAGAAATCGTAAAGGATGTTACAATCTAAGTGTTGCTATGGTCTGTTATTTTTCCTCTCGTACTATCTAGAGACAGATAAGTGCAAAGCTGCATCTGCTTTTGGGTAGACCAACACATCCCACAGTTTTCCCACACTTTTACCCCCTCTTCTGCACATTTCCAGACCCCCTCGTCATTATAATTCCAATAAAACTCATCATCATCGTATCAATTTTCCCTTTTTTCTCATTTTTATTTATTTACAATTTAATTTTTATGTATCCAGTAACAAAAACGATATCGACTCGTTAAAAGGAAATAGCAAATTGTTTTCGTTAATCCATTACTGAAACTCTAATTGACATGTCATTGGCAACTAATGAACCGAAAGTCCCCCCTCAAGTTTTGCCCTTGACGAATGGAACTCGCCCCCGCGCGTTTTGGTTCATGGAACCCACCAGTTCACATAGAGAATGCCGCGTTCAACCACAGGGTCAGCCCAATTTACCTCTACCCCAACACCCTTCATACCCTGAATCCTCGTTATCGATCATCTCGCTACTTAACCATATAAAATAACGAGTTTTTATTCCTTTTTATCAATTTGTCCTACGGCGGGTAAAACGGGCGACGACAATATTAAGCTGCTGCCGATAGTTAAAATGTTTAAAAAATCATTGGTTTTTCACACACCTTTGTGAGAGATGAAAGACGGAGGTGATAAAGAGAGAGCAATAAATCCAGTCCTTTTCCACAAGGCAGTTATCCTGGTCTTTGTCCCATCTCTCTTTACCCCTGCAAGGTATTTTAAGCGTCTGAAGAAGGTGTTTGTAACACGTCGACGGGGAAGAGGTTCAAAGGTGAGTCCCCGCCGTTCGTCCATTGTCGATTGTCACCCCTTCACCCTCCGAAGAAGGGGGAAGGGGGTTTGGTGGGTTTACTCTTCTTTGAGGCGGGAGTCGGATCGTCAGTGGGCATTATCCGCCCTTTTTGGATTCCCCCCCAGTTGACGGCTCAATCCAGTACGGGGATGGACGCGAGTGTCACTGGGAGGGTAAAGAAGGGAAGGCAGAGAGATGCGCGCGCATTTGAGCCAAGTGTTGAAGCGAACGTAATACGAAAACAAAGCCATCAGAGGTTTTCACGATCCATTCATATAGAACGAGGGGATGAGTATGGAAAAGAGTGGGGAGGGGTGTCGACGAGGGTTGAAGGTGCATTGATGTGGTAGCGGGGGGAGACACATACAACCGTCCTCCCATTCAAAGAAGGGACGCCCAGGACGCCCCCCTGCGATCACTTCATCAGAGATTCACCCACCCCCACCACTCGGCCGCCAGATGGTGGTTGACACAATGACACAAAAGAGTAGCAATTTCCAATTATTACAACTTGTGAAAATGTCGACGGTGTTGCGATTTACAACCTACAGCCATCGTTATTTACATTATTATTATTCATAATTTTATGTAATTAATTTTTAATTTGTGATAATAATATTTGATCTCGACAATTTGAATTTTACGATGTTTCGGCATTTGTGCGTTTTTAATTTTCGAGTTTTTGGTGTTTATTTTATGGCGCGATTCGACAAATATTCGATGTGGCAGTTTATTTGGCAGGTTTGATAATTTAATAAGAGTTAAAGAAGTTGTCAGTATGCTTATTGTGCTGTTACGTTGAATAGATCGTAAAGGATTCCCCTCTGGGAGCAGATAATGTGTGTAAGATAGAATGGAAAAAGGAGGAGGGGATGTAGAGAGGATGGCTGTGATTGATCTGAGTGGTGACACAAACACTTTACAAGTCAGCAGAGAAACGAGCACGGGGCTCTCAAGCATCACATTTCCGGCAGATTGCACGTGACAAGAAGACTCTTCAACAAAAAAAGGAGAGAAAAGAAGACTTGCAACTGCACCATGATAAAGCAGAATTCCAAAACGAGCAAAATGCGGTCAATTTGACCACTACACCGCATTCAAAACAAAAATTATGACACGTATAATTAACCTACTTTTTTTTTTTAAAGATACACTCTACTGGTGGGGTTAATTAGCTTTAAACTTGAGGTTTTTTTTGTTTTTCTTTTTTCATAATAGGGTAAATTGCCCTGTTGATGACACGTCGCTGGTTTTGGATCCTGAATCTGATGGGTTTAGTGGATCAGCCCAATGTAGCGCGTGACGCCAGACCTGCCCACGTTGCTTTGAAACTCAGTGGGCTGTGTGAAGGCGGTTCGGTCGGTGGTTGGACCCCGAGGGACCTCGAGGAATCTAGTGAAAAACCCCCTCGCAGACCGAATGGATGCATTGGAGAAATTCACTACTCGTATGAAGGGGTCCTTGCAACAACCTTCGCAATCCCCTCTCTCTCTCTTCACATAGACTTAGAAAGCAAATCGGCGAAGTCCCAATTCATAGCATTCAACAAACGCGTCGGTCCGTGAGCGGAGAAACCCACCTCTGCGTTCAACGCACCTGGAGGGAGAAGCAAACGCGTCTTACAATCCTAGCTTTTGACCTTTCATCGTTTCTCGTAAAATGTGGAATTTTGTTTACTCGAACTTTGTAACAACTCAATTATATCAAGTTTGACTTTTTCCATCCACACACAGTAGTAATGGATGAATTATCTCGTTAATGAAATACTAACGAGTATAGTAATGATTACGGTTATATACGGTACAATATAAAAATAAAAAAGGTAATAATATTACAATCAGTGAATAAGAATCCCTCTGGTGTGTAATCTGGGCGTAATTAATCCATGGAGTTTGTGATGAAATGAGAATGGAGTGCACATTGGGCAGCGTATAGGCTCTGCGGTGAAACGTTAACTCGTAATAACGTGATAATCGTCTGACGGCATCAGTGGGAGTCGCTTAATGAAGGAGTTATTTCGTGTCATAATCATTCCAATTTAACACTCAGCTTACCCCTTTGATCACGTGATTTCGGTCCACGGTAGTGGCGTAAATGAGGTTATTGAAGTTAGACATAGAGAAAACAGCCGTGAGAGTTAATCCTTTTGCCGTGCCTGGTGACTGTCATAAATGTCATTTGCTCAGAGCAAAGAGCTGCTATGAGGTCACCGAATAACCCTTTGTTTACCACTTTCATATGGGTCCTAATAAAAGCGGTCTATATACGCCCAACAACAAAACCCGCAGGATTAAGGAAGGCCCCTCACAGAGTTGAGACCCAACATTTGCTTTTCAGTTTATTAAAAACCGTATCGAACTTTGTGGTTTCTAATCGTTTCAGTCCGAGCAGTTTGTTTGTTTGTTTGTTTTTAAGGTTTACCATATACAATTTTTTTTTATCTATTGCATAAAATATAATGTGATGTGGAATTAAGTTTTTGGTCTAGTGTTATAAAACATCGTAAAAATTCCATCGACTTAACATTAGAAATTTTCTGATGTTTGAATCTGTGTATATGTATGGATATTTTTTTGGTTTTGTTATTTACGGTTTGTTTCTACAGAATAAAGTCATCACCGTCTTGAGCAAAATTTCAAATTCGACGCATGCAGTCTAATAGGTAATAGGGAGGATTTTCATTATAGACAAAACAGCACGATCAAAACCCCCAGGGTAATTTTTCTCCAGCTTTCGATTGATGATTAAATCAGTTGCTAATGGCCCGAAAGGAATACACTTTTTACCCCTTCTTTAAGAGGAGGGGGCGTGAAGCTTTAGGCTTAGGCGTCATACAATATTGCAAGTTTAGAGAAATGAAAGAGAGGGGATTTTTGCATAATGGCAGGAAAAAATAATAATGTTCCATTTTCCCGTAGAAAATTTTTATGGAAAAAGGGGATTTGTTTTCCATACACAAACTCAACGAATTTTACCCACTTGAAACTCATTAATGTGGAAGTTGGGAGTTTTAAATAAAAAAAATTGTGGGTCAAGAGAAAAAAATATTGCTCAATTTGTTGAGATATAAAGGGGAGGAAAAAAATCATTCGAGTTTTCATCAATGGTAAAAATTATTTCGAATTATTTCAATTTAAATAACAAATCAGACAATTTGAGTTGAAAAATTGTTTTAAAAATTTGTATTCATTTATTTGAAAACTCACGACGAGAACACTTGCTGGCAATGAATCCAAGATTGCTACGAATTTGTTACCACCAGATGTGGTATTTTGGCCCTGTTTAGTAGAATGATGACACTTTTATGGAAGCCCCCTGGAGATAGTAACGGACGCCATAATTTTTAGACTGAGACACTCGCACTTGATCAAATGTCAACGGTTTGTGGGTTCTTCGAAATCCCTATCGTCTTTCACTAACTCATTGAACCCATGCAGCAGCAATAAACGTTACGAGGGCGGTTTGAGAGCAGCCAGTTTCGAGTGTTAGGTGATTATCATAGGTGTCATCAGGTGCAGTTAGGTGTTATCGTGAGTGGAAACAGCAGATGACAAGGATTATGTCTTGATTTGGGAGTAAGATAGTGCCATAAAAGCAGATGGTTAGATACAGATGTTAGGCGCGTGGATGATTAAACCTAAATGTCAGTTTGATAATGAAATTTTTAATTTTGCCCGTGTTTGGTTATAGATAAAAGTATAGAATTAATAAATAATCGGTACTTTTACCGTTAACGATTCTCTTTATCTGCATTCACGAATATTACTTTTCATTTTGTATATAATGGAAAATAGTTGTAAACACGACATTTCCTGGCTAATCAACAGAAGTCGATTTCTCAGCCACCTAGTGGGCATTACACTCACATGCAGATGATGAGAATGTTGACGAGGGACAAAGACCTTCGCCACAGGTGTCCAGCGTGGGTGTTTCGTGTATACCTGCGATTCTCCGAGAACTCAGACGACGGCGGACCTTCCCACGAACCTTTACCAGCAGGATGTCCACAAATTCTTCCCCCACCACCCCAGAAAGCTACTCCTAACCCCTCTCCTCTTCTTTCCTTGACCTTAAGAATATAAGAGATACCCCTACCTCCATATGGCTCCTACAAACACCTGATTATTTACCCACTTTCACCCTCTGTCATCCCTGCAAGAAAAAATTAGAGTGGGTGGAGATTATCGTCCCCTGCTTTTTTAAGCACCCCTCCTTTGGGATTTTTTTATTTCATCCTTTTGACTGATTTGTGGTTTACTCAATGAAGTGTCTGGACCAAACTTATAATTACATATAATATGTGGGTAAAAAAAAATGTGGGTGAAGTAGTCGAACCTTTGAGGGTTCTTTTTTCAAAGATGGAATCGTTCGAGCAAATGTAGGCAAAGTCAGCAGCTGACTGAAGCAGTTTGCAAAAGGAAATCATATATTTTTTATATTAAAAAGGATGAGTTATGAGACGTGAAAAATTATTCTTAGATTTAACTTTGCTAATTCTGTACTTTGTTTACGAGTTTTTAGAAATAACTGCATTTTATACACCGTTTGTATTTGTTACTATGGTTTACGCGGTATAGTATTTTAGGGCCGAGTTATGAATTAAAATAGTGTGAAAAGTCTTCTTTAGAATTGGCTTGTGTGAACATGCTTTCATTTAGACCCTGAACAGGCTATTCACTTACAACTTATAAATTTTAAAAAATAAATCTTTAAATCAGGATTTTAAAAGTCAAGAGATGTAGCAAAACATGTGCGTGTAAGGGCTTCAATATACGCCGTTGGCAGAAGGTTGAAAGAGCAGAAGTGGGGGATAATAAGGGTCCTATACTATATAGTCTCCATTGCCAACAAGGGGATGGGGGTGGGGGGTTTGATTTTGGATAGAGAGTGGAGGAAGGGGAGAAGGAAAGAAAAGAAAGGCGATCTGACACAACACAAAGACGGGCCAATCCAATGGCAATAACTATAAAGACGCTAAAAATAGTTTGTGTGAATGTGAAGACAACTTTTGCTTAGTTTGCGGGCGTCCAAGTTCAAAAACAAATTGAGAAATAAAAATTTTAATTGATTGTGTGATTAGTTCCAATTTATGAATGCATGCAGTGACACGAAAATAAATATCCAATGTTTGAGCGGTTTAATTTTTTGTATTATTTTTTTGGTGTGAGTGAGAACGTAAGAAAAGAGTACGGTACCGTAAACCGAAATTAAAAGTATAGATATTTTTCTAACAAATTTGAGCAACGGAAATACAATTCTTTTTACGAAATGACTGGGCTGCGATAGCCACCTTGAGTCGCAGCAAACTTCCAGGAAACCAGTGAAACCGCACCCATGCCGGATGATCAACACACGACACCTGGCTACACAATTAATTAATATATTTTTCGCATTTTTTGAATATTATCTCATGCACATTAGACGATTTAATAGATAATTTGCCACTATCATCTGGAATCAGTCACAATAAACTCAGGTATGGCGGAAGAATGGGATTCATTATATAAACTGAAAACAAACAACGGCGGAGTTTTGCGAAATGATTGATGATGAAATGTGTGATAAAATATTGGGTCATTATCATATGATAGTGGTGTTGGAAATACATTTAGGAAGTAGGATGAGGTTAGTTTGCTCAGTTAGATAAACTGGAAAAATGTCAATGTTAAAATGATTACAGAAAGTTCTGTATATAGAAAAATTTCTTACTTTCTTGTTGATTTTACGTGTCTAGAATAAGTTTCAAAGTTTTTAAACTACGAATGAATGGCAATCATTACACGATAAACGATAATTTAAAAAATTGAACTTCTATACCTGAGATAAGTATAAACACTAAGTGCGTGCGAGGTAAAGATGACTTACGACTGCGTTCAAATTGACTAAAATTTCTAGCAATTAAACTCCGGCACTCGATCGAGAGTTATAAATTATATTTTAAAAATGAAACCGAAAAATATTAATAATTTAAATTTAAAATTTAAAATTTTTAGCGCGCTTCTATGAGTTACTTCGGATTTTTCTCCTAACAACATCAAAACCACGATAATTTATGTACACTTTCCCGTATATATTAATTGCTTTAAACTAACCACGAGGTTTCAGCACCAATTTCCACCTGATGTTTCTTGTACAAATTCAATCAGCGTCCCACACACACAAAGAATCGAAACTCAATCGATTTAGCAATTTTTTTTCTCTACGTTCACTTCTCTGCATGAATTCGAAAGCAAAATACGATAAAGGCGCGCATTTTAGCTTCACTAAAGAAATAATCGAATAAAATTTCAAAGTTTCTTACTTGGAGTCACTTTTCTCGCCTTGCTCTTACAACGCATCCTCCGTTCGTCTTCATAGGGGGCGCTGCTTCAAGTGACGACGACAGAGCGACAGGCATTGCCCCCGCAGGCAACCAACACACGCGAACCCACCCGAGACACAGACGCCGCCCTCACCCCCCTCCTCCACCTTCCAAACGCCAACTCCCTTTTCCTCTAAACTCGACCATCGGCGCATGCGCTTTCATCGGCGCTTTCGTTTCCGCCATGCTGTCCCGCTGATGCATATCAAGCGTTTACCTGTTTACAATTTGCTCAAAATCCATCTAGTTCTGCATTTGTCGTTTGATGCAATAATTTGAGCAATTTTTTTACTTTATTCATTTAACTGTCTCATAATTTTATTTCATTATTTTATTTTAAAAAAATAGAATTTAAAAAAGAATGTATATTACTGAGTTTCTTACTTTTGACTTAAAGTTTACAAATATTTTATTTGATAATTATTACATTGCGAATGTACAGTAGGTAGTGCATTGCAATTAGTGTGAATTTAAGTAATTATTTTGATGGATAAATATTGATAGGAAGTGTTGAGTTGAGTGCAGTAGCAGCAGGAAGAGTTGTGAAGGTGGGCTTCCTTGTTTACGAAATCAAAGAACCCAATCAGAAAAGTGTCATGAAATGTCAAAACGTCAGCGTTAAATGTAAACTTGAAACACACCCACAAGTTTTTTTGTTTTATAAAAAATTAATTTAAGAAGTTTTATTTTCTATTCATTTCTTTCTTGTTACTGTATTCATGTTAAATTTTATTTGTAATACACTTTTATCACCATATAAAATCGTGTGAAATTTTGAATTTTAATCTGCATTTAGCGCATTAGATGGTCAGATAAACTTTTTAATTTTTTTAAAAATCAATAAAATCATGCTGTCATCCTATGACATCATTATTATTTTTTTTCTTCAGATTGTAGGAGGGTCGCAGTTCCGTTACAAGTAAATTTAGGTGCGAATTGTATGAGCAGATTTGAAAACAGACAGTCGTTTTTAATGCAGGTGATATAAATCACTCTTGAAGTATCTTGTCTCTAATGACTTTTAACATGTCCAATATTTAGCTAGATAATAAACTAATGTAATTTTTTTATGGAGTTGATAGGGCACATTAAAGGATATGATTCCCCTTTGTCAAATGACTCACCAAGAGCTGTTACCATGTGCCATTACAACAGTAGCTACCAGAAAAAAAAGGAAAAAAAATCATAAACTCATCCTGCTATTAGTAGCAAAGTCACTCGCTTTTATTGATTTATATTCGCTCTAATTGAGGATCATTTTAAGATAATTGCAGTTCGTCCACAAACAGGGGGAAAAAAATAAAAAAATATCCAGCCACTAAGTGATTCAATTGATTCCCACAGATTTCGTTGTTCTTATTTCTTTTTTTCTTCCTTTTACTTTTTTCCTTTTTTTATTTTTAGATATTTGATATTTCCTAACTTGAAGGGGTTGGGAAAGAGGAAAACGAGTCTGGGGGAAGAGTGAGGAAGGGAGAAAAGAGAAGCAGGAAACGGGAGCCAATGGAGCATCAAATAAGCGTGGCGCAGTTTAGAGCACGCAAACGTATCGCTGGTTTCACACATGGCATTTGGAAATGTGAATCCACTAAACACAGGTATGACATTATAATTCCCATTGGTGGCGCCATCTCGAGTGAAAAGTGACATTTGCCGAATTGAATAGATATAATACAACGTATTATTAACTCGTGTCACGACTAAAAGCCTTGGCAACAACATCTTTGGCCGCTCTTTTTTTACTTCGATTTAATTCGTGCACGGAAGCCAATTACACATCGAAATCAATCGACCCGATGCAAATATGCGGGTTGTTTGAATTTATTCCAGAAATAAAATTTTCTTTTCATGTTCTTTAAATGCAAATTAACCTCACAGATATATTTGCATCGAATTAGTATTTTGGAAATTTGAATTTGTAATATTTTCTAAGACAAATTACAATAAAAACTTTTTTTATGTTTACAAAGATAGAGGATGATACAGTCTTTTATCACTGTGTTGTGCAGGAAAGTGTGAGGCGGAGTATTCGGTAAAATTCTGCAGTTGAAATTGGCGTGATGAGAATGTACTCCATAATTGCAACTAATGGCGATTCAACTAGAAACAGAAGGGGAGGGAGACTCTTATTGTTAACGTCACTTTGAAAAGAGAGTTAGGGAGAAGGATGGTGTGGGCGAATCGGTAGTGTCACGTGCCTCAGAACTACCGAGAATCAATTTCTGAAACCACTATGTAACACGCGATCAACGGATGTGGTGAGCAGGAGGCGTCTGTGATTTAATTTTGTCTTTTTTATGCTACTGTATAATTGGGAATATTGGTTTAAGATCAACTGCAGATCGACGTTCTACTTCCACGATGTAAAACGGTTTCATTTGAAAACATGCGGCGGCGAAAGTACTGAAAAGTTTAGATGGCGGCACATTTGGCGTCATGGGGCATACCTTCATTTCGGATCGTTGATTAGATTCGTGTCGGCGTCTGTGTGTAATGGAAATTATTCGCCATATTCGTATTGCAGTAAAAGTATAGTGAAAAAATCTCATCTTGAGAATCTCAGCAGGTGAAAGTGACTGAGGAGAAAAGTTTTAATTATATATGTATTCTCGGCGTCAGCGCACAAACATTTACTTTTTTATATTTTATCTTTTATCGTTAAATGGGCCTAGTGAAATAACTATGTTTAGATTTTCATGGAGAAAGATAAATCCGTTGATGTTGACTGATGAGATGAATGAATGCAAATGGTTCGCTTTCATACAAAATTGTATTTGTAGTTTTTATTATTACAATTATCACGAACCACGAGTTAATGGAAACAGCTTTAAAAAAATTGGAGCACCTATATTTCATTATTCCCAAGAGGTCATATGCAGTAACCCGACCCAAGGTGCACGTGAAAAGTCGTCCACGCTTGCCGTGGTGACTTCCGGTCGCCTCGTTTTAGCTTGGGTCGGACTTCCGGTCTTCGGAAGTAAATCTTCGATGATCATTCTGGTTACTAAGGTGACCGACAAAATAACAAACAGCGCAGTCACGATAGTACCATTTACGATAATCTAATTCTGTGGTTTTAATTTTAATATGGCTTAAATAGAAAAATATGAATGTAAAAAGTTACGATTTATAGAGTAACAAACAGTAAAAAACAGAATTTTTAATTGATTATTAGCAAAGTTGTTTTTCATAACTAATAAAATGTTTTGCTAGTTACAAAATGTACACAAACTTTCGTCATTGATTTGTCGTGGGAGTTAAAAACGAACAAAGGTGTGCACCGCCATCTATTAACGAGTAGTAGAATTAAAAACTGAAACTTTCCTTCTGTGAGAGATACTTGCGTGTGATGCTGTGGAATACCGTAATGATTTAGTGATATGTCAGTATCCAATGACGTGTACGATTCAAATTTTAACCTAAATAATGTCCAGCGATACTCGGTAAAACCAATTTCTTCTTAGTTACCAGATTTCTACATCAGATTGCAGCACTCAGCAAGAAATTTATTTCCGAGTTTATTTCTAGCTTTTGAATTAAGACTCGAAGCTACGGTGATGGTTTTTTTAGATAGAGAAAAGCAAAGGTGTGGTACGGTATTTAATGTTTGAATGGTTTCAGTGTCAAAATTTGTTGGTTATTTATCTTCGTTGTAATATATTGCAGTACCGTAATACATTTCTGTGCTTGATTGTATGGTGTGATAAATTTAAAATATCTAACAAAGAAGTAAAGAAATAAAAGAACGTTAAGAGGAATCAAACATGTTATTTCTACTTACGCTAAGGAATATTCAAGCCTGATACTGATGCTATGACTCAACTATGCTAGAGTTCTAGAAGATTGTTATTGTTACTAATTGTTTTCAAGGGTATTGTTCAAAATAATTGTTACGTATGGAACGCCGTTCCGGTCACTCTCCCCGCTATAATATTAAAAATTCATAATAGTTTTCCCCCGTTATATTATTAGTTCTCCTCGCTATAATTTAATTTCTCCCCGCTATAATTTAATTTCTCCCCGCTATAATGGCAGTTTTTCCCGCTATAATATTATAACGAAATTAACCAAAAAT
>JAQFZO010000125.1:0-38488 GCA_034695885.1 Geophilus flavus
CCAAAGATGAGGATGAGAATGACAGTGACAGTTATCTGGCAACGAATAAAGTACATGAGAAAAATGTAGTCGGGATTGACATCCAACCAGAGCACATGCCTAGAAGAAGAAAAAAAAGGAAATAACAAAAGAATAAAAGAAAAAAGAAAAAAATGACTTGTGGTTTTCTAAGCATCTAAGAAATTTTCTCTTCTCTACAGTCACTTGGGGCCGCTACAACTCGAGAAAAGTTGTTCGTTTATCAAAAAAAAACCTCCATTAAGGGACATTCTAGCGTATAACCTCGTTACGTTCTTTGAACAACATTTTTGTTCTTATTTTCACTCGCAATCTCATATTTCATTGAAGAAATAATAAAAATATAATTCATCACGTTAAGAAAATAAGACATCAAATTACCTATGTGCATTTTAAAATTTGAAATAACAAATGATTAATATTTAAGCGACTCAGGTATACGAGTAAGAGAAAAGCGACGAACAGCTGCCACTCAGTAATGATGTCATGCAAACAATATTATAACCCAAAATAAATGATAGCGTGTCAGATAACCCGAGATCGGTCGGCGCCTTTAATGAGCCAATTAATGATAGATTAGCAGTGGGGGCTGAGAATTTGACATTTTTCGACTTCTCTTCTCTCTTTTCTTATAGATAATTAAAGTATTTCTAATTAAGGCTTAGAAATTTAATGACGCAAAATGACATTTCTGATAATCCACCAACGCACATTCTCACCATTTTCCCCGTACGCATAAACCTTAAAGAGCACTTAGATTAACCTAAAATACGTGATTATACGCGCACTTTAAACATACAGTACGTATACTATAAACAAATGCAATCGTGAGAAATTGGATGTTTAATGCAGAGAAGCGCGTTCAAACTTCCTTCGACTTACCGTAGTACGTGAAGGGTTATTGAGACGAGCAGCTCGATAAAGATGGCCAGGCACAGGTAACGTTTTTCCCCGAAGTCGGTTACTGCATTCCGCGCATGGTAAGAAAGATGTACGCCAAAAAAAAGGAAAAGTAGTTCTCCTGGAAAAAAAATAATAAATCTTTCTTCAATCACATGTTTTGTAAGCTAGTTCCGAGGGGACCGACATCCGCGTAAATCTCGTCGACAGCTCCTGAAATCTTGAAATTTCTAAAAATATTTCAGTATGTTTTGAAATCTTTGGAAGTCCTTACAAAATCTGTAAAAATCTTCACAAAATCTGTGAAAATCTTTACAAAATCTGTGAAAATCTTTACGAAATCTGTGAAAATCTTCACAAAATCTGTGAAAATCTTCACAACATCTAAGAACATCTTCACAACATCTAAGAAAATCTTGACATCATCTAAGAAAATCTTCACAACATCATCTAAGAACATCTTCACAACATCTAAGAAAATCTTTACAACCTTCACAAAACCGTCAAAACCTGTGAAAATCTTCAAATAAATCATTGAAAATCTTCACAAAATATGAAAATCTTCACAAAATGTGAAAATCTCCATAAAATCTGTGAAAATCTCCACAAAATCTGTGAAGATCTTCACAAAATCTCCATAAAATCTGTAAAAATCTTCACAAAATCTGTGAAGATCTTCACAAAATCTTTACAAATCATAGAAAATCTTCAAATAAAAATTGAAAATCTTCAAATGATCATTGAAAATCTTATAAAAAACCAGATGATTTTTCCGAATGTCGGTCTCCCCGGATATTCTTAAAAAACTTACCGGTCTCAGTGACGTATTCCCACCATGCAGAGCGGCAGATAACATAACGGAGACCATCGGGCGTGAATCCAATGGCCAGTACGCTGTAGCCCTCTTGCAGAAGGTGAATGTTGAGGGCTGTCCATGCAGCCATGTATCCACTCACTACCAACACAATGGCAGCCAAGTACTTGAGCAAATCTTTGTCTCGTACTACCCATCGATGAGCTTTGCGGGTTCGAAACTCAACCAGAATTCTGAAATTTGTAAATTTTCTTTTAAAGTAAAAAAGTGAATGGAATTTATGGGATTAAATAAATATCATGGTATTAACTTTAACCTTTAATGTTTTTTAAATTACTTTTTCTATTTTTTTTCTGCTTGAATTCTCTTAGAAGAGGATTTGCAATGTCTGAAAGGTGAAGTTGCTTGTGGCCATAAAGTTCAATTTGAATATTTCATATCTTTCTCTGTTTACTTTTAAGGTTTTTTTTCCTTATTTAAAAAAACAGTTGAAAGAAATAAAAAAGGCGTTTAAAAAATAGTTTTTGTTTAAAACTTTATATTTGTGTAATATAAAATTCTAGTTGAATTCAATAAAACAAATTTGAAATTTCTTTTTTCCCGATATGGCAATTTGTAGCTTTAAGAGATAAATCCAACTCAGCTTAAAAGCAAATTAAAACAGGAGGTAATTAAAACAAGGGAGGGGAAAAAACACTAAATGCTGGCAACATTCACAGAATATTTTTTTTTCTTTCCAAAGTAGTGTGTATGGTATTTAATTATCTTTTTCTATCTTACTTTCTATCTCAAAAGTATCCCTTATTAGTCTGAAACAAATTAGATCTTTTGTGTACATTAAATTCAAATCAAACTACATCTTCAACTAATCACAAAGTTTTAACTCCCTGTAGTGTCAACAAATAACGCAAATCGTTTCAAACCTTTTGAAAAACCAAAACAAAAAAATCTAAGAAGCTTTACATAAACATAAATATCGACACACACGGCAGCAGCTGTAATACAATTCGCATCCCCACCTACTTTTTTATGTCAACACATAAAATCCCATTAATCAATACTTGTTAAGCTCTGCTCACATTCTTAACTAAGGGAGGGAAGAAGAGAAATGAGAAAAATAGAAAAGACTGACTGAGAAAATGGCGATTTCACGCCATACAGTGAAGTCCACCATTGACCTAGTTTTGTTGCAGTTAATCCAAGACTCATTTGTACAAAATGCCACATCTGCAACATTTCAACAACAACAACAGACACCAGATTTGTATTCACTTGTTATTGAATTCTTTCTTTTCTTACTCAACTGAATTCAATCTAGTAAATAGATTGCACGCATTCACCGCTTCAATTCGATAAAAGAGATTATTCAAGGCCATTAACTGAACACTCGAAAAGGCAATAATTGACCACATGTAACCAGCAGGATATTCCATTTGTGGGCAAAAATGGCAAAATAGTGCAATTACATGGCACGAATAATCAACTAATGTAACCAAAATTATGATCAACATCAACGAGAAAATGAAAAAAGTTTGTTGAACGAGGTTTTTCACGCTCGACGCTTGTTAGTGTGCATTATTAATATAAAAACGACTTTATGAGTAAATTAGGGTTACTTACTTGTACATTTTGAGCACAATGGCGCCATAACAAAATGCAAATCCCAGTTCCCTGAACCAGGGTTCCAAAAGGCAATTCAGTGTCGTCGGCTCAAAATACCGACAAACAACCTGAATTAATAAAAAAAGAAGAAAAAAGAAATCGTTAATTACTAGAAATGATGAGATAATTATTTTTCTTTTTAATGAAATTCACGAAAAAATGAACAAAAAATTTGATTTTTTTCCCTATACTTTTCTTTTCCCACTAAAATTTTCTCATTAAAAACAATTAGAGCAAAACCACTATTATAAGCAATTTTAGTGAAACTTTAAATCGATTTTACTTCCCACAAAGAACCTTAATGGTGTTAACAAAAACAGCGGTGAGGCAGAATTTAAAATAATTTAAATTTAAATTAAAATATACAAACTGAATGAAAAAATATAAAATCAAATCCTTGTCAGATGATAAAAAAAACTGAGGAAATTTACATTTCATGGTGATAACGACAACATTTTTAAAGCTTAAACGAGGAGAAACACAAACTGGACTTAACAAGAAGGAAAAAAAATAAACATTTATCGTAAATTTCCATTTCGGTAAACAAATAAAAGTCCACCATTTGCATAGAAGATGGCCATTACTCGCGAGAAACCGTCAGTGGTGAACGGCTGCTTCTGCTTCTGCTTCCAATTCAATGTTTTCACTTTACTTTTATCCCATTCCAGATATCTTTTAGCAAGGGTGTATAGATAAGGGAAGAAAAGTAGTATGTTTATTTCGCTTTCCACTTTATCTCGCGTCCAAAACTACAAAGTAGAAATCCCGTCCTCTTGACCCCTTCGATTTTCTCGAGAAAACTTCCCTGCAGTGACCCCGCCGAGAAGCGAGAAAACCTTACAGCCCTGTAAGTATTTGTTTAGGGTATCGATATCAGTGACGAGCGCACGTTTTTCCACGACGATATTTCTGTTTTCTTTTAGTAATTCAGCCGCATTTTTTTTATTTTCTTTCCTTTTTGCTCGATACACACAACACGAGGATTAGGCTTAGTCATTCGGATCGATGGGAAATACAAAAGAAATGACGAGCCAGAAACACCATTCACCTTGGTGTGTACAAAGAAATAAATGACACTTTGGCTGATCGTACACGTCTCGCGCAAGCGCATTGCCCGTGTTCATTTTCTCATTTTTATCCCTCTTACCGTCGCGTAAATGAGAATTGCTCCAATCAGAATCATTTCCAGCATCGTCCACATTCCGGTAGCGATCGTCTGCCAAAATAAAAGATTCACTTATTAGGAGTGATAAGTGCAGATTACTGTATGATATTGATAATGCAATTCGACTCTCGCAATGAGATGTAATTCAACAAACGATAGTATTCATTTCACCGGTAATGTGCGAGGTTGGTTAACCACTCGATCTATCACAAGAGCGTATTGGATTTTGAAAAGTTTGCTTTTAATAAAACTTGTCTTATTCATACCATATAGTATTGTATATAACTAGTAACACGGTGAAGCAAAATCGGGCAAACCATTAAAACCTTTACAACTCCATTACATTTATTAGTTACCTATCACATTTTTAGCAAAAATAAAACCATTATTTTTTACGACTGTCAACCGAGACGACATAAAACACCATAAAACCACAAGTTGCCCATTTTTTTCCTCCCTTCTTCACCGTATACCTCCTACAAGAGTATATATATGATATGACCGTGCTCGAAGCCATTAAAAATATGAAAATGATGATTGTAAATCAAAATGACTAGTGTAAAAATATAATTTACATAAATTTGCACATGAAAAACGAGGAAAAAGATTAACGTTTACCACTGCTTTTCTCAACCGAAAAACGATGACAGCAATGATGATAGCAATGGTCATGGAAAAACTTTGTACTCCCAAGGGGAAGCCGCGAAGAACCACGTCATATTCAACGAAGCAGGGCGATTCATCCACGCAAGAGACACAGCCCGAACGACAGGGGGCGCAATGCAATCCTTGTCTTTCATCTGATAAGATGGCATCTACCTGAGAACCGTTCAACCAACCGTGAGGGTTGGATGGTTCCGGTAAAAAGTAGCCATGACGGCATGAACACGAGTAGGCACCGGGACGGAGTCCTTGTCTGCGCATTGGGTGGCACTGAAATGATTAAATGATTTCTTTTAAGTAAAAAGAAAAAAAAATGTTGTAATTCTTTTTTCCACTCTCTCTCTTTCTCTCTCTTCCAACTTTTCCTTATTTTCTCTAATCTCCGAACGTCAGAGGTTCCCCTTTTTGCCATTTTGCTGGCTCGGTTCAAAAGCTGCTATCGAGGAAAAGGTTGGAAAAAATTTATAAGGTTAACAAAAAAGAGAATTTGTTGCAGCAATTGCACGAAGGGCGATCTGTCAACCTCAATACTTCAAACCAGACGCAATGCCGCATTTGCCATTTGTCACACAAAAGAAAATCATAGAGTAAAGTTGAAATGCTGTAGTTAGACGCGTTTGGCAACATAAAACACGTCGAAACGCTCTATACTACTACACAACTCGCGGATTATGTTCATTCGCAATTTGAAATTCAAATCAAAACGGCGTGTAATTAGAAATTGATTCGACTTTAAGTTACATTTAACCCACCTGCATGGTCAAGCGGTCGCATCTGTGAGTGTTAGCAAAGAGAGACTTATCATCGGCACATTGATTCACATCTATGACGTCCATATCGAACATGATGGCCACAACTCCCCTGAAATTAAATAAAACTAAGTCAATTATACGATGAATTGTAAGCTTCTATAATCAGATTAAACCATTTTGTTGACATTTTTTTTTCAAAACTTCCCGTTTACAAATATCGAAACCAACTTCCCACTTATACCACGAACGGTACACCTCGAGGCGTTTTCAATCGATACGGTATAAGTGCATGAATTCGGTTTGCATCACTCTCAAATTTAAACATCGGATTCACTTCCGATCACGTCGGAACTGAGTGGAAAAGTCACACTAATCGAGAAAATTGGGTAAAAATAAAAAATCTTTCACCTCGACGTGTACTAATATAAAAACACAAATTACATTTTTCTTGTTTTTATTTTTCATTATATAATTTTAAGAAAAAATAGGAAAAGTTGTGATAAAACCAAGTGGGGAAAAATCAGATTAAACCGCGTACATTTTAAAATAGAAACAAACTTTAAATATTCAATGGGTTACACATTCATATTACATGAACTCACAAGGGCCAGAATGTAAAATGACGGTAGTAACAAATTTGCAAAGCCTTTTTACGAAATTGCAACAACTTTCCTTGCTTAAAACTCCTATTTCTTCGAAAAAAAAACTGCGCAGGAATTTGATTTACCGCAGCAACTTTTTTTTATAAACACAAGAATATAAAAAGTAAACGACTTTTTAAAGCAAAAAACAGAAAAAAACATTTTTCAAGTGGAAGTCGTGAATTGAAACAGAGTTTGTCCCAACCCACTTTTCTTACATTTTTTTGATTAAGTCAATATATACTACATATCGTTTTTAAAATGGAGTTCCCACCCACTTAATCTTGTTTCCATGCCTACCATTCGATGTTTCCAAGGTCGCCATACTCTTTCTCTCTCATAATACCGAAGACAATTACGTAAAATCGTTCAATCCGATAACATTCCTGAAGTTAATTAAGCAGCAAATAAGCCGAAATGTACTGTGTTCGTCAATCAAAAACTCTAAATTTGTGGTTCACCTAACTTTAAGGAGAAAAATGTAAAAGAAAAAAAACCAATTTAGGAGTTTATAGAAAGAGAAAAAAAATCTATTTTTTTCTAACATGTGATAAGAAAAAAAAAGTAATAAATCACACACACTGCAAATTGTGTATGATTTACAAGCTTTAAATCACTACGGTTTACAAGCAAATTACATTATCGACGAATCAGTAAATTTATAAATCAAAAATAGCAAATTCGGTTAATCCTTACAAAAAGCGGGTAAATGTTTACCCTAAAGACAAACATTGATTAATCCAATTCCCTTATTTACTTAGTGTTGTGCTTTCGTTCCTTTTAATTCGTAAAAATCAACCGAATCATTTTTTTTTTCTTCCAAATTTAGACCTTTAAGTATAAAAACGAAGCAAATTTTCCACTCGGGTTATTTGATAGTAGTAAAACCCGTATAAAAAATTCCTTTAAACCGGACTATACGGTACAAAAATTGTGAAATCAGTGATCGTAAAAGCAGAACTGTAAAATACGGCAATAAAAATCACCTATTTAAAACTTAAACTGACCTCATCGTTACACGTGAATGGCTTCACCGCATGACATTCGTGCAGGGAATGCAACTTCAGTTTAGGGGTTGCTTTTGCCATTTTCATTCGTTTGCCGTTTAACGGCTTTCGCTGATGAATCAGCTGCTTTTGTTTTATTCCACAAACAGAAATTCCCTTAAATATCAACTAAAGGGCTAAATATTTAAACAATTTCTATATTTATTCAAAATTTAATTTTTTAAAAAATAAAGATGTTTTTCCATTTTCTTGATTCTCTATTGTCAAATACATTAAAATGTAAAAACATTTTTTTTCTTCGTTTTAAACGAAACATCACAAAAAGAAAAAGAAAAATGAGAAGAAAAGAGAAGAAAAATTGATTTTGTAGGTTTGGAAACACTAACAAATGCAGGGAAGGGGAGGGAAATGTTTTTTATGACAAAGAAAAAAATCTCTTAATTATGTTAAAACCATTTTCATCTTTAAAGAAAATCAGTGTAAATGATTATTATTATTACTGTATTATTCGTCCTTTTACACGGTGCTCGATATTGTCATCATCACAGATATAATTCATACTGTAGATTCAGTGAAGAATTTCTATTTACATTACGTATAACACGTAGGCATGCTTTGAATCTTTAACGCGGATCTGTTGTGTTTGTTTCAACTATTCGGCACTTAACGGGATATAAACACACGGCTGTGAGGCGAGTGGATTGGGGTGGGAGTAAAAAGCACTCCGGAAATAAAATGACAAGAAAAAAACAAACAAGAACTCGTGTAAACAACGTGGAAATGAAATGTGATTGCTGCTTTGCTGCTTCAATAAATAATTTGGTGTCATTTGTGACAAATAGATAAATGATTTATTAAATTTCTTACCTAATGATGACCTGCTTATCGTTATCCCGACCGTAGAAAGGTATCGAGTAAGTTGCAAGCCATTTGTTAGTAAGTCCACAGTCGAAAAAAGGCGACGTCCACAATCCATCGTTTTCATTACTCCACACGATCGCACTCGTATTCTTTTCACCTTCGGCGGCTTTCCTTGGGTCGACCAGCGAATCCAGGAGGAGCCACTGAGTGCCCGGTCCAGATTCGAACTCGTCGACCGGTTCCAACACGGTAGCCGCATCGACGGTTTTCAAATCACCGTTTCTGGTCCGATAAACGAAGGGAATGTGAAGTTTGTCTCGTCTGACGACGGCAGCCGAGGCAAAAATGAGGGAATCACTCGTCACTAACCCGTGGACCAAAGTGAAGAGCAGAGATTCTTCTTGGGCACTGTCCACGACTTCCGGCTGGTAAACGTTGTTCAAGACGTTGGCAGCGTTTACGCTGAGGCCGGTGCTGCGACCAAACAATGTCCGGAGTTCAGAGGTGAAATCATGGGCGAAATGGGCTAAATTGGTCCTTGTGCAGTTAGCCTCTTCCCGGGCACTCTGGATGTAATTTAGAATGGTGGAAGCGAGCTCGTCCGACTCCGATGGATCTTGGCAATTAAACGAAACGAAGGAAGAGGCTAAAACCGAGATAACCCACACC
The DNA here is from genome assembly GCA_034695885.1 of Geophilus flavus. NCBI lineage: Eukaryota > Metazoa > Arthropoda > Chilopoda > Geophilomorpha > Geophilidae > Geophilus > Geophilus flavus. The sequence continues at coordinate 9,153 of JAQFZO010000125.1, forward strand.
CACCCGAGGCCCATATCCGAGACGCCAGTGCGAACGCAGAGGATCGCACAAGGCAACTACTCCCACTTGCGCGAGTGGGGATGCCTGCACTGAGGTTAGGCCATTTTAGACGCGTCTAAAACTGAGGTAATCTTAGATGTTGGACGCTTACGATTTTGTCCGTAAATCCCACGAGACGTGTTGCTCTTGGTAGGAACAGTGGCGGCTCCATTTGGTCGATGCAACGGTGAAAAATGTCATCCGTCTTGCCGGAACCGATTCGGTGTGTGATGCTGTTGTCCAAAGTGCGGCTTCACTGCAAGCAAATCGTTGCGCCGCGCCAGCTGGTGGCAAAAAATATCACTTTTTTTCTTTTCTTCTTATATCTACGGTTATTTCTTCCCGTCCGTTCGTGCAATATATTTCCCCTGTTTTTAAAGTTGTATGGAACATGCAAAGAAAATAAATGTCGTTTTACAATAACATCTTAAATTTTTAAAAGAAAAATATCAAAACGTCACCGTAAACAGGACGCTTAAAAAAAGTGGAAATATTTATATTTCCCGGATATGGCAGCAAGGTATGTTTCTATCCTTGTTTACATCGGAATTTAATTTATTTATTATTAAAAAATTTATTTAAAAAAAAAATCGCCAGTTTTATACAAACAATTTCATCGTCATCAACCATTCTATTATTATTATTATTATTACTTTTATTTAAAACCAAGATGTCCTCATAAGCGTTAAAATTATTTTTTAAAATTTAAAATTTTAATGTTTCTTTTTCTTTACTAAATCAAAACTAATGCTCGACGACGACGACGAAGATGAGGTGAAGAAGAAAATACTCAAATGTCCCTTCACCGAGTATTATTGCAAAGGTCTACGCCATTTTCAAGCAGGAAACACGACTCCAGCTTTACAATGCTTTGAAACCGTAAGTTTTAATTACTTTCTGTGACTGCCTAAGACACGCAATTAAACATCATTTACAATACAAACAAAATATCGCCAAGAAAAACATTTACATAAATTTACACAAACACAAACATAAATATATTTATTATTTGATAAAACAAGAAAATAAGAGGAATATGAGAGAAAAGGGGGATGTTTTAAAGTCAGAGACCTTGAAAGGACGGATCAATAAGTGTATGAAGAGCATTGCCCCTACGATTCCTAAGAACATGAGGCGCCAATTTGGTTCCATTTTTCATAGATTTAAGGTAGATTTGTCAAAAAAACTGAATTATTTTTGCCTTTTCATCCAAATAGACATAATTGCTCGTCTCCTAGTTGACCAAACTCGACTCGATCCTTCAATTTCCGATTGTAAAACTTGATTTACAGCTTTGTAATTAAAAGTGGTAGGTGATTAAAGTAACACTCAACCTGTGAGTGCTTTACCCCATGCCATGTGTCGGGTTTTCACCGACACTGATTAAACTTGACGTTATTAAACCGCTTCGATACAAGCCAAGATTTTTTTTTAATCAATAAAAAATGTGTGAGTTGCAGGGAAGCGAAAATAGTTGGGAAGTATGATGATATAAGAAGAAAGAAAAAAAATTATGTTCCTTCATTTTCACTTAATTTGGTGACATAATTTTTCCCTAACCATAATTTATTACCAGAACAAATCCCAATTGACACCATCTGCTACCTTGGCTGATACAAATTTAATTTCGAGAAGAAATCCCATGGAAACTGCCCGTCAAATTTATCTACTGGGACCTATTCTTATGTTTACTGGTATCCAGGGTGCCATCTGTTGTTAAAGATCGGAAACAGTGGTGATAACGAAGCAATATAAGTATAAATAGATCGATAAAGATTTTATTGTCTTAAAAATAAATTAGTTTATAAAGTGTTTTTTTTTTTAAATGGAGTATTAATAGATTCGAAGTGGAATAGAGTTATTTCGAGAGTATTAGTTTGGGGTACTTATGGATGTGGGTGATGGGGCAAGGGGTGTTGCTGGGGTTGGAGTTGTTTGTCCCGTCGGTTTTGGTTTTGGTTTGCGAAGTGCAGCAATTGCATTCTGGTTCCCAAAGGTGAAATCATTTCTCATCCAACTGCGGCATTTGCAAAAGGCGTCGATGAAGTAAAATACCGTGGCGAGAAGTCCAAAAATCTGGAAAATAAATTGAAAACTCTTATTGCGAGGAAATTATCGCGTTTAAAAGTAATTTTTACCGCTGCTGTGATGTATCCTTCTTTCTTTATTCCCGATATGAACACCACGATAGCCGTTACGATGAGAAACACGGTCCACAAGATGCAATAAATAGTTTCCTTCGATGAAAAAAAGGTTTTAGTTTTGATTTAAAATATTAATTAAAAAATATAAAATAAGAAAAAAAATTACAATGATCCAAGTTAATTTTCGTCCCCGGTCAATAAGATTGAAGCAAAAAAAGATAAATAAGATAAATGTCACGCAAAATCCACTACCGGCTGCAAAACTCAACCAAAAAGCTCTAGTGTGTTCGGATTTTGGAGCAGCTCGCATTCGAACGAAGCAAACCGCAGTTAAAATCTGTAAAATAAAATTCTTTAACCTTGGGATTCCATAATTCACTTGGTCAGTTACCATCTGTATGAGTTTCAAAATCCCTGGAATGGTGAGTAAGTAGTGACTTCTAGTCACTTCTTCTTTTAACCTCACTGTTGTAGTTGTTGTTGTTGGGTTACTACTTGGTACAGTTACAGTTGTTGACATAGTACCACCAGCAGGTAAATTGCAATGCAAATGAACTTAAAATGAGTGTTTAACTACGGTTCCGCCTAGAAATGTCAGCCAGCCAAGCCTGCTATGGACTTTACTTCGGTTCAAGGCCAAACTTAGGCACGAAATACCGGTTATAAATAGCAATGATGCTTTTAGTGGGGACTAATGTTTAAATTTCAACGCGCCCTGTTTTGTGTTTTATCAACACCATTCCTCAAATACGCTGATTATGTCTTACCGAATTAAAAGTTAATGAAAACTTACTTTGTGTTCTACCGCGCCTAAATCAAAGGATGGTACCGTAATCTAATGTCAGTGCAACAAGTTGCATAACATCATAGTTTAGACAGGATATCCGTTTGATTAGTTTGAAACTGAAAAACACTGAGTGAAAATGTGAAAATACATCCAGATGACAAAATAATTGTTTATTTTGAATACGACCAGCACAGTTGCATGACCTTGGTGCTAATAAATAATTCCAGAGAAATAAACAAATCAATGATACACGTGAATTATTTACCATGAATAAAATACGAGCTAATTTGAAGACCAAATTATTAATTTTTTTAAATAAAAAAAAACACATGTCACACCTGCAAGCTGCAACATTCCTAAATTATAAATAATTAATACTGTTTGTGTGTAAGTACTGACTCGCGTGCTGGTATGCTTACAATTTCTGTGATAATAAACCTCTAAAAATACGTTCCTAAGCAACTAATCATTAGATATCACAACAAAACCTCATCTACCTGTTCCACAGTGAGGTAAAATAGTAAATTTTATACATAAAGAAGTCAAAAATAGCTCTACATGACGTTTTCTACCCCGAAATGAGTGGCTCGTCGCACTCGTCATCCTTCGTTTCTCCTATTGGAGTCCTCTTTTTGAAAAATCCGTGAAGTTTGAGACTTCCATCGACAGCGTACATCACCACTATCAGCATAGCGTAAGCCTGGAAGAATATATTGTCATTTAAAAGTGATGGACAAAATGACAGGGACTTACGTAAGCAACCGTGCTCAGGATTATACGCGTTGTCACTTCAAAATGACGCGCAATCAACCGAGCCAGAGGAACGGTCGTAGCGCACAGCAGGATTGCCCACAAGAATGAATTTATACACTCCTGTTGAATTTAAATTGAGTTTTAAATGATTTTTAAAAAAATTTTAAATACTTCAACTTACGATTAGCCACAGTTTACGTGATCGAGTGATCAAATGGCGCGCGTGAAAGATTGCCAACAGGCCAGTGGAACAGAAGGCACTCGCACATGCGATTTTGAAACCGGCAGTCAGTTCACATTTTCCTACGATTTCCAACAGGATGATACAAATCAATTCAAACCCCTAAAATTAAAAAAAAAGTTGAATTCAATAAATATGATCGTGTTGCGTGTGTGAGACTAATTGCTTACCATAGTAATCATTTTAAGCTTCCCTGCATTACTTTTCAGTTGTTTGATGATATATTTCGTGTCCAGTTTACTGGTTGGTGGCAAATCAGAAAGGACTAGAAAAATTTGTTCAAAGATTTCGGTAAAAATCGAATTGATGCATTTCAGTGAGTTTAAAAATTTACCTGTCAATGGAGTATCAGTAATACTCTGCCATTTTGGGATGCTAGAACTTCCTTGCTTTGCATCCATCCATTTAGAGCAATTGATGAAACAATCGATTGTGTAGACGAGTAGTAGAATGGCGACAACAAAAGGCTTTAAATTTAATTATAATAAGTCAATGTAATTAGAATTGATGAGGAAAAACTTACGACGGTTTCCAAAAAGAATGGATAAAAGATTGTAATTAAGAGAGAGGATAGACTCAGTAATAAACAACTGACACAATCCTAAGGGAAAGAAAAAAAATTATTTTATTTTATTTTATTTTGTTTAAGAATAGAAAAAAATATTTACTATTTTCAAAGTCGTCATTTTATGAGTGGGGTTGGTGATGCCTAACATGTAGACCATGAAGAAGAATCCAGAGATGACAAATCCACAACTGAAGGCTATCACCATCCACATGTAGAAATAAACACAAATGGAATGCTTCATTGCCAGAACGAAACACGCCACATTAAAAACCTATTGAAAATAAATAATTAAATTAATTTGCAAGCATCGAATGTCATCCGATTTTACTCACAATTTGAAGGAGTTTCAATAAGTTTGGAATCAAAACATTGGAACGTGAGAACCCACTCGGTGGCTTTTTCTCATTTTCCGACACTGCGTCGAGATGGTTGATGCAGATGTCATGTTTCTCCGGCATTTTGTTTTCCTGCATTACACATGCGCCCTTGAAATTTGTGTTCGTAATTTAGAATGTTTAAACATACCTTCGTTTCTTCCATAGTCGTAGGATTCAATTCATTCTGTCCTGACATCGTCTCGCTTTATCTAGAGAAGCAACGTAATTTCTATAACGCAGTTTGAGATATCGATTAGTTTGTCAGTTTGAAGGTTATTTCTGTTTGCGTTTAACTTCGCTGTCATGGAAACTATTACGCTGCAAAAAAAAAAGGAAAAAAGTGAAATCTTTCTAAAATATTTTAAAGAGGAACAATAACGAAGTGCTTAAACATGAAATACCTGGTGTAGCTGTCTCGATGGCTGCTGTGAGCGCACGCAATGCGAAACAGCGGTTATGTCCATTAATGTGGAGCAGTGAAGTCGAAGTTAATGGGGACAAAATAATAAAAATGATTTTCCAGAATTTTATGTGAAAATTTAAGGATGTATGGTTGGTTGGTTCGCTGTTTGTTTGTTTTTTAAAATATATGGAGATCATTGAATCGGGTTGACCTTGGCATCACAAAAAAAGTTCGAAGACGGAATTTTTGATCAATATAACTTTTCATCAGTGAAAAAAAGACAGAAAATACAGTCTGTTGTTAAGAATTACATAAACTTTATTAAAAGTTAAGAAATAAATAGTTCAGAAACAAAAATATCAATTTTTTTTTCCTACTGTTTTTTTCATTCTGTAATGAGCATTTCGCCTGATTTAACGGTTTCTCCAATCGGTTTCCGGTTCCTTTCTATGTATATCCATGCAGCTTCAAACTCCCATCCATTACAAAGATGGCTAAAACCTAAAATAATAATAATTTTAAATAAATTAAACACTAAATTAATTTTAGTTCATTAATTCTTACTTCTTAATTCCAATAACGTGAACTTTGTAATAGTACCTACCACACTTACCCAGCTAGTACCGAAGATAAAACTAGCCAACAGCAAGGAATTTATGCCTTCATGTGACAATTATGAGTTATATTAAAATGGAAAATACTAAATTACACGTGTGTACTGACAATTATCCACAGTTTGAGTGATCTGACGACTAAGCTACGGATGTACAGTATAAGAATGTCAGAAGAGCAATGGTGCAGAACCCAGTCATACACGCAATTTGTAAACAGAAGAATTCACACCAGTGTGACAACTGCACTTGTATTTCAAATAAGTTGAAACATCATACATAATCATATTCTTTTTAATGTAAAAGTATTTATCATACTGTAGTATTTGGAAGTTGGAATAATTGTTATTTTGTGGAAATTAAGAGTTTGGAAGTTGGGAGTGGATGCTGGTAGATGAGATGGATAAAAATAGCTATCAACAGAATGTAATGTATGCATGCAGGTTACAGGATGTATCCGAACATGAGAAAATCGTTTCTGATTCTGTAAATAGGTCGAATACACTTGGAGTTTTCAGTTGTTATGGTTTTAGTGAAATAATTGTAACTTTGTTCTGAGGAGAAAAATATTTTATTAGAAGTTGGAAAGTTATAATTATTTCATTGGAATTAAGAATTTGGAAGTTGGGAGTTGATGCATGCTGATGGATAAAAATAGCTATCAATAGGATGGAGAAAAAGTTGGAAAATTATATTTATTTCATTGGAATTGAGAATTTGGAAGCTAGGAACGGAAGTATGCTGGTAGAAGAGATGGATCAATAGGCTTTACTGTATGCAAGCGGGATGTATCCGAATATGAGAAAATCGTGTCTGGTTCTGTAAATGGGTCGAATATACTTGTGGAGTGTTCGGTGACCGTTGTAAGGACTTTGTTCTGAAGAGAAAAAAGTTTTATTTAGAATTGGAAAATCATAATGATTTTATTGGAATTGAGAAATTGGAAGTTGGGAGTGGAAGTGGAAGTATGCTGGTAGCAGAAGCCATCAATAGGATGTACTGGGGGTTACAGGATGCGTGGTGACGTGTAAAGGAGTGCCTCATTTACACTAGCCATCAATGAGTTAAGTTATTGTCTTATCATATCATTATAATTTGTTTAATCTTCATCTTTCCTGCAAGAGTACCTACAGTGCTTTCACGATAGCTTCCCTTGTAGGGAGGAAGAGCCTATTGTTTGGACAAACTAAGTCGATTTGATTAGTTCATTATAATAAGGGAGTGCGTACTGAAGTGTGTGGTGTTATACAACCCTCTGTTGACCGGAAGAGCCGATTGGCACTCACCGGAAGTGCATTGATTGATTCAATTGTTATTAAGAACAAATGAAGTGAACAGGTATATAAACTTGTGCGGCAGAATTGGTAAACAGATTAAGGATTCACATCAGTTTGACAACTGTACTTGTATTTCAAATAAAATGAAACAGGTCAACTCTGTGGGAAACATTATAATCATATTCTTTTTAATTCTTTTTAATGTAAAAGTGTTTATCATAATATTTGGAAGTTTGGAAGTTGGAATACCATAATTGATTAAGAGTTTGGAAGTTGGGAGCAATGTATGCTGGTCGGAGAGATGATAAAATAACCATCAATAGTATATACTGTACTGCATGAAAAAGAAATTATAAATTACAAACTCAGCTTCTATTCACTTATCAAGATGTAAATCTTCATCTTTCCTGCAAACAATTATGTTTTTTGAAAAGGCCCTTCTTGATTGGCTGGAAAGGGTCACATGGGGAATGTGTGTTTCTCCTCTATCCCCAGTCCCCGCAGGGGAAGCTATCGTGAACCACTGTTTTGCTTTGGCTCTTCTAAAATAACTGCAAAATAAAATAGGAGGTTTTAGTTTGAATGTTAGTAAATTAATTAAGCATTATCATACCGTATCCGGACACCAGAATCGATGGTAAGTTGCAGTTGTCAAGATTTCTGTCTTTTTCTATTCCCCGAATGAAATTTACTTGTTGGTGCAATGAAAAAGTTGTTGGGTATGCAAACGGAGGATAATCAGAATCTTATGGGATACAATTGTTGAATTATTTCATATAAAACCAAGAATCGGTTCTTGATATTCCTTACAAGTGTATAGATCACTTGTTAACTTAATTATAACACTCGTACGATGCGGATATCATTCACTCTTTATAAAATAGGTTTTATACAACCTATGACGTAATTTGAACACATTTCTCGTGTGTCAGGGATGTTCAAATAGTGGGAAAGGTGGTAAAAACAAGGTTTTTCTTACAGTTAGGAGTGTTGAATTGTATTAACCTTAATGGCACCAAAAAAAAATTCAGAGATGGAATTATTGATCAACAATTTTACATCAGTGAAAAAGAGACAAAAAATACATTTTGGTGTTAATAAATACATAAAATTTCTTAAAAGTCGAGAAAATAAATAGTTCAGAAACAAAACTATCAATTTCTTTTCATACTTTTTTTTTTATTCTGTAATGAGCATTTCGCCTGATTTAAAGGTTTCTCCAATCGGTGTCCGTTCCTTTCTATATCCATGCACCTTCAAACTCCCATCCACGATATACATCACCATTACAAAGATGGCTAAAAGCTAAAATAATAATTATTTTAAATAAATTAAACACGAAATAAATTTTTGTTAATTAATTCTTACGTAAGCAATAATTGCAATAACGTTTACTCTGTGATAGTACCACACTAACACCCAGCTAGTACCGAAGATGAAACCACCCAACAGCAATGAACTTATGCCTTCCTAAAAAAAAGAAAGAGTATGTGACGACATGAGTTACATTAAAACTGTAAAACACTAAATTACACGGATGCACTCACAATCAACCACAATTTGGGTGATCTGATGACTAAGTCACGGGTGTACAAGTATGTCAAAAAAGCAGTGGTGCAGAACCCAATCATGCACGCAATTTGTAAAAAGAAGGATTCACACCGGTTGTTCAACTGCACTTGTACTTCAAATAAGATGAAACTGGTCAACTCGACTGCCTAAGTGAAGAAAAAAAAATTATAAATTACTGTATACAAACTTCAGCTTCGATTCACTCACCATGATGCATATCTTCATCTTTCCTGCAAGAGTACGTACGAATAAACCGAAACCGTTCGGAGATGGAATGATACTGTTGGGCTCTTCCGAAATAACTGAAAAATAAAATGAGGTTTTAGTTTGAGTGTTAATAAATTAATTAGCGTACCGTACCAGACACAGGAGTCTGTGGTTCGTTGCAGCTGACGAGATTTTTGTTTTTTTCTGTTCTCCGAATAACATAGAATGCAATGAAAATGTCGTAAACGTATGCAAACAGGAGTATAATAAGAAACTTTGGGATAAAAAAAATAAAAAATGTTGAAATACTTTATATAAAACCCAGAATCGATTCTTGGTGTTACTTACAATGATTAAAATGAGTTTACTTATACCATAGTACATGTAATTGATAGAGCCGCATAAAATTAGTGCCGCAAAAGTGGGGACAAATAAGGCACCGTAACAAAATAAATCCTGGAAAAAGATTTGTTTTTTTATTATTTTATTATATTTAATTTAAACGTATTGTATTTACCATTTTCAAAATCGATTTTTGAGTATGGTCGATGAGATGTGACAAAGTAAAAAAAAAAATCAGTCCACAAGTGGAAAATCCAGTGCCGAAGAAGATTGAATTCCACTTTTTGTAACCATCGCATCCCATGCTCGCATCACCCCAAAATATCAAATTGAAACACGCCAGATTGCAAATCTAAATAATAAACGGTACATTAAGAGTAAATTTCGTTATTAATAAGCATCGTACTTACAATTTCAGTCAGTTTCAGTAAGTAAATGTTTGGGACACGTAATATCTTCTTGACTGTCGTATCTACTAGGTACCAAAAGTATCGATTAGGAAATAATTTCTGCTTAAACAATAACAACAACTTACCACAACTATTTTCAACCTTTGAATAAAGAGGCGCATTTTTTTCCTGTAAAAATTCATTGAATGACGATATACTTTTAAGTTAACGTATGTCTCTTAATTCTGATCGTACCTGTTTTTCATCAAAGGTTTTGGATTTCAATATTTTCTCCTCCGTGTTCAATATATTTTGATCGTAAGCTGACATTTGCTGTTCGTTGTTTTGTATCTCTTTTCCCACTACATCGTTGAAAATCTCCTGTCCTGCCATTACTTCGTGGGTGTTATCGTTAATGTTGTCATAGCGATGTTGATGTTCCTCCGGTTCATGCGGATACGAATATAGATTTCCTTTTTTTTTAGTTACTTGGCAATTTTCCAGTGCTACGTCAATCCCACTGGTCTGTATGTTTACAAAGATATTTGTGTGTAGAGATCAGTTATCACGCACGGCCTTACCGTACATTTTAAAGTGAAGTTAGAGGGTTTAAAATATGAAATGCATGCGAGGATAAACCGAGGTAATGGTTAGGTTAGGTGGAAAGGAGATCATTCACTCTTTAAAAATGTGTTTTTACACCTTATGCCATCATTTGAACACTTTTTTAAGTGTCACGAGTATTCAAAGGTGTTTGTGTTGAATAGTGTTGATTTTACTGATGGTATGCGTGGAGACCTCGGTGGAGACTCACTTCGCCACCCCAACGCCCTCGGGTGACGAAAAATAAAAGTTCAGAAATGTAATTATTGATTAATAAATTTAATGAGTGAAAAAGAGAGAGAGAGCAAATACAGTTTGGTGTTAATATATTACATAAAGTAGTACGTTAGGTATATAAAAAGTTGATACAACTTAAGAAATGAACCCCCAAAAAAAGTTTTCTACTCAGCAGCAATGAGGATCTCACCAGATTCTACAGATTCTCCGGTTGGAGTTCGTTTCTCCAAACCTCCACGCAGCTTTAAAAACCCATCCACAGCATACATCGCCATTACAAAGAGAGTTAAAATCTAAAATAATAAAAATAATAATTTTAAAAATATGAAAACAATTGTCGAAACCAAGTCTTACGTAAGCAAATCCCCCAATAACAGCTTTTTCGTAAAATGAATAGATTAACATCGGAATGCCCAAAATCAAAATGAAAAATGACAAAGTCTTAGAAGTAATGCCTTCCTAAAGAGTAGAAAGCTATAATTAAAATTTGAAATCATTAAATTAAAGTACTGTATATGTACTGACAATTAACCACAGTTTGGGTGATCGAACGACTAAACCACGGACGTGCAAGAATGTCAACAGAGCGGTAGTGCAGAACCCAGTCATACAACCAATTTGCAAGAAGAAGGATGCGCATTGCACTTGTATTTCAAATATGATAAAACAGGTCAACTCGACTATCTACAGTACGTGAAAAAAGAAAAAAATTAGAAATTATACAAACTTCAGCTTCGATTCACATTCACTCACCATGATGCATATCCTCATCTTTCCAGCACGAGAACGTATGAATACATTGAAACTGTTTGGAGATGAAACGATACTGCTGGTGGGCTCTTCCGAAATAACTACAAAACGAAGTAATTGAAGCATGTTATGTACTAGTTTGAGTGCTAATCGTAATTGGCATTGCACCTGACAAGGGAGTCGATGGAACACTGCAGTTGGCAAAATATGACGTTTTTTCTATTTCCCGAATAGAAAAAGATGCAATGAAAAAGTCGTAAAAGTATGCAAACAGGAGGATAAGCAGAATCTTATTGGATTAAAAAATTGAAATGCGTTACAAAATAACCCACAAATCAATTCCCGATGAAACTTACAACACTCAGAAGAATAGTTAGTCTATTCATATCAAAGGTATAATAAATTAGTGTCAGGAGCGTGGGAATGAATAAGGCAACGCTGAAAAACATATCCTGAAAAAAAGAAATTTGTTTTATCATTCTCATTAAACTTAAAGTTAAACCATTCTAAGTTATTTACTATTTTCAAAATCGATTTTTGAGTTCGGTCGATGATTTTTAACAACGTAAAAATAAAAATGAGTCCAGAGAGAAATAATCCAGCACCAAAGTTGATTGACATCCATTTTTTAATTTGTTCGCAGTTAATGACAGTCAACCGAAACAGTACGATGAGACACACCAGATTGCAAATCTAAAAAGTATTTAAATACACATCATGATATGATCGATAATCATACGGTACATCATACTTACAATTTCAGTTAATTTCACTAGATACGTATTTAAAAATTGAATTCTCCCAACTCCAATCTTATTGACTGCGATACCTACTGTCATAAAAATCAATAACAAGAAAATATATTTAATTAAACAATAAAACTTACCATAACCAACTTCAATCTTTTCATTGGATGAATACAGAGAAGCATTTATTTCCTAGGTTATAAAATGACGTTGTAATTTAAACTAAATTTTTTTTACAACTTTAGAAACTAAACTACCTGGTTTTTTTCAAAGTTTGTCGGTGTCAGTACTGTCTCCTGCGCAGCCAGAATCTGCTTACTGTCATCCGTCTCCTGGTCTTCTTCATTTCTTGCATCTATTACCGCAATTTCTCTGAACACCTCATGCCCTGCCATCGCTTAGTTCGCGTGTATCCCGATGTCGTTTAGTCAGATATAGATTTTTTGTGTTGCCGAGCAATTTACGGGCGCTTACGTCAATTCTCGCTCTCGTACATTATATGATCGAGCTGTGTGTCAGTATCTAAGTAACACAGTACATTAATAGTGTAAACAAACCAGTTTATACTAATTTCCAATAAAATCAAAATTGCATAAATATCAAATCTAGGCCTAAAATAAATTATACATTTTTTTTTTAAACATGTGAATAGCTATAACATTTTATTTAATATATTTTTATATATATGTATATATATTAACATTTAATATTTAACTCTGCTAGCTATACAGTTTTATTCTAAAGGACTAACAAGTTTTTAATCTGTAACAGGTACAATAAACTCTTTTAAATATATTTATATATAGTGGATTGTTTATCATATGCAAGACATTATTACAGGTTCTCTAAACATTGGCAACAATCATTAGGTACATTGAGTAAATGGTTTGATAACTATAATCCATTAAGTTGAAGTATTAACGATGGAGTTTTAAAAAGAGGGGCAAAAATATCTCACAGATTTTTGTACAAGATTGAAGTTTACAAAACTTTGTGCAAATGATTTTCTTTTTTTTTTCCCTTTGGTAAAAAAACTAATTAATTAAAAACCTTGTAATAAATACAAGCCAAATGTAGCAAAATAATACTTTACGAATGTTTAAAATCGTGTATATGAAGTGATGATAAAACGAGCAGTTTCATATAATAATCATAACGTAATAAGTAATAATAATGTATATAATACTGTATATACACATCCAAAAAGGTTTAGCTTAGATAAACAACATACATATATAACAAGACAGTTTCTGTAAGCAAAAAAATCAATTATTACAAAAATTGTTTCTACGCACGACTGTAAAGAGTACAATTTAACTATACTGTACCGTTTCGCATAGGGACATTATGAATCTTCTAGATGCGGCAAGTCCGAAAATCCATGTCCCCAGGCCCGAAAATGTGCGGAATAATGCAAAATGTGATGTACTTTTGCGAAAAATGCGATTTTCGCAATGTTGCGCTCATTTTCGGGCCTCTGGATATGGATTTTCGGACTCGTCGCATCTAGAGGATTCAGCATCACCTCCCACATGCGAAACAGTGTATAGTACAATCGTACCCATAAACATACTTACAAAATATTGCAAAGTTAAACTTGCACTGGAGGTACTGGTTTCTGATTTTCTGTCGGTTCTCCGACAGGAGTTTTGTTTGTCACACATCCGTGCATTTTTAGGCCGCTGTCTATGGCATAAAGCACCATTAAGAGAAAACCGAAAACCTAGAGCAAAATGAAGATTTTTTTAAAATTTAAAATACAAAAGGAAAGATTCATTGGATCTTACAGAAGCAGTGATGTATAGACCATTACGCCGGTCGTGTCTGCAGGTAAACACCACCAACGGTACGGTAGCGGCCAACATGAAAATTGCCCACAAGAAGCAAAACACGCATTCCTATGGTTACAAATAGATTTTAAATGATAAATTCCAATTGAGATTTTAATTTCAACTAACAATTATCCAAATGGCTTTGCGAGAACGATCGATGAGGCGAAGAGTGTAAAAAATTGCTAAAAGTCCGGTGATGCAAAATCCGGTCACGACGGCTAATGACAGTAAATAGAGTCCGCAGTTTTCCAAACTACGGGAATAGCGGTTGGTGTTGTTTGAAACTTTGAGAATGATGAAACAAGTGAATTCAATGACCTGTAAAAAAAAAAGGTAAACAACAGTGAGCAAAGTGTTCAAGATTAAGAGATTACTCGTAATTCCTTACCAACACGATGATTTTGAGTATGCCAGCAATGCTCATGTTGTAGTAACATAGTTTTCCACAGTAATCTCGTGAGAATTTCGATATGAAAGGACATTTTCCATCGGTTGGACATTTTTTCGATGGGAGTTTGGTCGAAACAACTGTAAAATCAAATTTTTTTTGAATTTTTTGACTGAGAAAAACAAAATCAGTGATTTTTACCTTCAAAAGGAGTATTCGGGGGTTTCTGGGAGTTAAAAATATTCTTCTCAGCAAGGGTAAAATCCCTATTCACCCATCCATAGCACTTGATATAACAGTCAATCACATAAATAGACACAAGCAAAATACAAGTCTGTAAAAATATAAAAACAAAAATAATTAAAACACGAAATTTAACCTCCCAGATTATATATATAAACTTACGATTAAGATCGAGTTCATTGTACGCTCACGAATAATCAATGTAATGACGAGAAAGATCAATGCCCATATAAAACAATAAATCGAATCCTGGAAAAGAAAAAAATATTAACCTTTAAAAAATTAAATTTAAAAAAAAATATAAATAAATAAAATCTCTGAAACGATGAAATTATATTATTTATAAAAATCATAAATTCCATTTACTGCTATCCACGTCAATTTACGAGACCGATCGATCAGGTTCAACGAATAAAGAATGAAGAGTAAGCCGGAGATGCAGAATCCGCCCCCACAAGCAAGAAAAAGACAATTCTCGGCGAGGAAGTAATAAAAAGTATTCCAATAATAAGCAGAGGCAGCAAGAATCAATCCGACAAAATTAAGAATCTAAGAAAAGAGCAATAAAAATAAATAAATTTTGAAAGAAAACTCAACCCTTCGATGAAACTCACCAAATGAATCAGTTTAAACAACCCTGGTAATGTGAATGCATATTGAAGTTGATATTCTGCACGTGTAGAAGCAATTTGCATATTCACTGGCACGTCTGACCATTGAAAAACAAAAAGAAAATAAAGAAACTCATCATCATCACGGAAAAAGTGGAAAATCTACGTACCAAAACCATTTTCAACATTGCTTAAACTGGGAGATTGTTTTTGCTCTGATAATTTATCACCAGCATCCTGCTCGAGAAGAAATAAAAGCAATTTTCAATGGAAAAAGGAGAAGAAGAAACACTCATTTGACACCTGTTTTTTACTCACAATATCAATCTTGGTCATCGGGCTTAATTTCTCCTCTCCTGACATTTTTCTGTGTTTTCTGTAATCCCTACAACGAAATGCAATACGTACTTAACTACAAATTAAGTAAACACAAGGCGAGAAAGGTGCCGTATGTTGCTTGCAATTTCTAGCTTGGTGGGAGAGACGAAGAGGTTTCGACTGGTTCGTACATGAGTGTTTGGAATCGATTTCTGGGTGTGGTTGCGTTACCTAGCAACTGTACATCCGAGCTATGGTTTCTCACTTTACAATCTCGTCTAATTCAGCGTTTACGCACAATATTTTTCCAGTAATTAATTTATGATGACATAAAAGCCCGTAATTTTTTCTTATAAAAATTGTATAAAACCTCAAAAAAATGCCATTTGCTCGTAATTCATACAATATGCAACATCTGGTTTAACCAGGTTTAACCGGTGTGTAAACAACCTTTAACGTAGAGTAAATAATAAAACTATAATTAGAAATTTATTCTCGGGGTGAAGTTTTCTTCAAAAATTAAGTGATTTGTTTGTAGATAAACAAAGTTTTAATGTCGCGCCTTTCATCAAACCGGAACTTGGCCACTTAATCACCATGGGTACAAACATAGCGAATTTCCTCATTGATTTGAATAATTGATTTCTTACCTGTACCTGTATCTGGTTGGTGAAAATGGCCACGACACGAAATTTACCCAAATTGGCTCAGGGGCTTAAGGAGGAAAACGTTAAGGATGAAACTGTTGCTTCTGTAAAGGAGTTTGAAATAGAGGAGGGTTTGTTGCCACGTTATGTGCCCAAATACAGACGAAAGTACCCCGTAAAAGACGTGAGTTGCACCGATAAAGATAGAGCAGCTGCGTTGGGGATGGGGAGTGAAAACGACCAAGACACCAAAGAGGTGAAGAAGAAAAAGGATTCAAATGAGGAATACATTAAGAGAAAGGAATTTTTAATTCATTCTGCTTTGGTCACTAAGAATTTGAGGGAAAATAAACCCGAGTTAGCTCTATATTCTGCCAATAGGGTAATTTTTTTATGGACACTTTTGAGTTATTGAATTTTTTTAAAAGTTTAACTTGTTAATTTATTTATTTTCTAATTTTAGGCTCTGGAATTAAGTGCAAGAGACAGGAAAACGCTTACTGCAAGAGCTAAATGTTACCTTTACTTGGGACAGAACGAAAAAGCGTTGGATGATATTGAAACTGCTTTGGAGTTTTCAGAGCATGACACGGAAGTAAAAAAAAATTGTTTTTGTGTGGTTTTTGTGTACGGTATATAATGTTAATTCATGGTATTTGTATTTTTTTTTTTTTAGCTTTTGTATATGAAAGCCCAAATTCTGTATATGATGGGAAATTTCGAGTTTGCTGCTGTTTATTTTCAACGGGGGATGCAACTACGGCCACAATTGAAGAAATTTTCTTACGGGTTGCAGAAAGCGCAGTATGCCATTCAGAATGCTTTGGGTGGTAATACGAGGATCAAGTTGACCAATCATCAAGTCGAAGGTTTGAGAGAGAAACATCAACAGGCTGTTAGAATAGTAAGTTTTCAAATGGACAGTGTGACAAGTGGAAAATTATTATTTCTATTTCTTAAATAGAAAAAATTCAAAGAAATGGCAGCGGGTGGAAGATGTAAAAAAGCGATCACGGCCGGACCGGGTTTTGCCGTATCGCCAACCCCTAGCATGGTAAAACACGTGACGAATGTACATAAAAACGCTGAAGCAGATCACTTATTGGGACTCGTAGCTAAGGAAAAAGTTTTCTGCAACGATCTCATACAAAATCCAAGTATAAATTTTTTTTTTTTTAAATAAATTTTAAAAAAAAATTCAAAATTAATTTTTAAATTTTCTAGATTTATACCCAGTAGAAAACATGCAGGGCCGTATAATGTCACAAGTGGCTCAAGATGTTGTCAACTTTCTTGGTGTTCGCCAAGAATTCTGGAGACAGCAAAAACCGGTCAATCTTACGCGAACCCGTAAGGAAATCGTCCGCCAAATGCACTTGAAAATGCGCAAAACTGGTGGAATCGTCGGAAATCTGCCAGCGATTCTCAAGCGAGTCGAAACCACAATGGAAGAACTGATCAGAGGTAGTCCTTCGCCTCGTTTACCCATCATTCGTCGTCCCACGGTTCGCGCCGTATCGGGGCCTCGTCGTAAAAGCGGTTAGTCGCTCGTTGCCGGACGCTTAACCGCTTCTTCTAACCTGCTAAAGAAGGAGACAGCGTCGATAAATCTTTCTAGAATTCTCTAAAAACTAAAACTATCACCTTTTTTCTTCTTTTCTACTCACTTTAGACACCATCTGAAGTTTCGAAGAAATTTCCTTTCATGTTTCACACTTCACTCTACTCCTGTCTCACTTTTTTAATCCTTTTCCCTCTCTATTTTTCCTTTTCTGTTTCCTTTTTTACCTCGAATCTAGCGGAGAAAAGAAAAGATTGGCATGAAGTTGTTCTCTTGTGTCAAGTACTCGAGAGAATTTTGTTACCGGTTACTTATGCGCTGTGGCCACTGAAAGCACAATTTTTATGCGCGGTTTTGTCTTCGATGGGAAAAGCCTGCCAGAAGATGGGGTTTTACGAACGTGGGTTGAATTGTCATCAAGAATCACTGCAACTGGTAAAAAGACGGTATTTCAAACTTAAAAAAAATAAACAAATAAAATTGATTATAATTTTTCTCATTTAAAAAAAAAAAAGAAATCTCGATTCAGCGAAGGAAATAGCATTGGCAAATTTAGCAAATATAATCTTCCTTAGGGATGTATGAAAAATCAGTATCGATGTGAGTAATTCATTAAAATTTATTAAAATTTAAAACAATATTTTATTTTTTTAATTAAAAAAAAAATATTTCATTTCAGATGGCGTGAATGGTACCAAAAACAAACCAATCCAGCGATGCGTGCGCGTCTTTTGCACGAGATTGGCCGATGTGTCAAGCGATAGGCATCGCCCGTTCGGCCAGCAATGAAGTGTGGCTTCTGACCAACATGGTTTTAGTCGCCGAATACGAAGTCCAACTGGGCCATTTCCAAAACGCGGTCGACTTCATGTCGCAAGCAGTGAAACTAGCGAGTCGGATGAGACTCGGAAATCTCGTCGAAGCCTTGGATCGTGTCCGGAGTTACAATTTTGATATTTTTCTTCCCTATTTATTTTTGTTTTTTTATTACACATCTTGTATATGTATTTAAAAAGCAATAAATGCCAATTTCAAATTTGTTTTTTCTTTTTTAAATTTTTTTATTTGATTTTCATTTCTTTACAAGATTGTAATTTTTACTTGGCGCGTTGAACTCCCGCAGGTGGTCCTCTCATTTGAGCATCCTAAAATAATTGTAAATGGTTTTTGGGGTTTTATTTGTGTCGCTTTTTTAAATTTTGTCTTACACCTACCCCTCGTGGGAAACGTGGCGGCGGGGTTCGGTCTTTGCGGTCTTCTTTCGATCTGTTTCGCACAACTTTCGAGTGAATGGCGCACGAAACGCAGTAGTGAAGCTTTGCATACAGCTTCGGGAGTGCGTAAGCTAAATAAAAAATGATTTTTCGTTTAATTTTTGTTGACACGATTGCTATTATTTTATTTCTTACATTCATAAATGCTGGCGTCAGTGATATCTCTGACTGCAGCGGCTTCTACGATGTTCCTAATCACGAATTTTTTGATTGCCTTGTCCTTAGGGACACATCTGGCACAGTTCGTGCATCGTACGGGCTTAACGTGGCCTCTACCATGCTTGCTTCGTCCATTATTTCTTCGTTTGCTAGTCTGAAAGAAGAAAAAGCCGCCACGCGGTCATCCGCCATTAGTGTTAAGCATGTTTCTTTCGATGGTTGTTTATGTTGATTTGAATGGTTTTAGATCGGTTTGGTTAATTTTTTTAAAAAGAATAAGAAGGATTTTGGGTTGATTTTGATGATTAAAATGGTTTAAATAGTAGATTTTAGGTTTTAAGCTTGAAAATTACCATTTTGCTGCGTCTCTGTAAGCACGAGAAAGGAAGCGGTGGAACCTGATCACTTAGTGACTGTGGTGTGTGGTGTGAATGCGCAGCGGATGGATACAGGTTGGTCGATGAGTGTGTGAGTAAAGAATTTTTGTTTTTGTTTTTTGTTTTGGTTTAAATAAGAAAATTATTATTAGTTTTTGTTAGATTAAATTTATGGTAATGATAAATAAGAGTAACTGTTCCGAAAATTTTAGATATGATGTTTTATTTAAGATCTATTTTTTCTCCATTGCATTTTGTTTCTAGTAACACAGCGCTATCTAGTGAGAAAAAGTCAAACTTTTTAGCTCAAATAATACAGAGGTTTACACGTACCATCATTTTTTTATGTACTATAGTTTAGAAGAGACATCCATCAACTTTTTCCATTAGAGAATAGAATAAATAAATAAAATAATACGAAAATTAACAGTTAATTGAAGATTAACCAAAATCAAATTCACATTTAAACAAAAAATAAAATACTTTAAAATTTCCGTTGGTTTAAGACGAGGTTTAAGAACAAAAAAACAAATTTAATACAAAATTAATTAAAAATGACAGTAATTTTATCCTCGACAATAAAAACATACCAAATATTTTACAATTCATATGTATTCAAATGCTCAATATCACCCAAAACATAATTTTAAATAAAAGTTCAACCAACTTCCCGCCTGTCATTTAAAACATTTCGCACATATGACGTCACAATAAATTCCCACACATCAAAAACAACATAAAAATCAACCTTTACTCAAAAAGACACCGACTACAAGGCGAAAACACGCTTTTTCAACCCTCCCTAAACCTACTCTCATCTCAGAACAATTTAATTCAACACCGAAAAAATTATCCCGAGTGATAAAACTTTGGACCAATCAGAAGCCGAGTTGCCCTTTGTTTATGAATCCACTGCACTGGACGCACGCTGAGAGACGCTCGTGAGTTTTCGCTCCTCGTTTAAACTTGCCCGAGTCATGTTGAACTGCTTTTGAAGATCGCAACTCAGCCCGCACAATGAGTGCCCGTGTCGGAATCGTGTCTTGTGTCATCTACTTTATTTACATCAGCATTCGATGCAACGCTACATTCGACGAACGCGGTAAGACGGCGTCTCAGTTTTTCTTATCTTCGCCCTCCCCATTCCCACCTGTATACACTTGGCTGACCCGTGTTACGGTCCCTTGATCACGAAAATTATCGTGGTCAAATGAGAAGAAGCTAGATAGATATAACCCATTTGTCCTTGGTTTTGCTTCTTCAAGACTTCTTCGGCAATATTTTGCCTCTTTAAATCAACCTAAGAGACTTTTTATATTAGTTAAAAGTATTCGAAAAGGTTTGTTGTCATTCTGTCTGTGTTTAAATGGGATCAAAACGCATTACAAAGTCCATAAAGCTGTAAAAATAGATGCAATAAGTGTTTGTTTATGAGTAATTTATGACTGTTTTGATGCATATTTATGTTTTTTACTACAAAAAAATTTTTTTTTTATTTTTTAATGCGCAACTTTGGGTGTGAGGTGAAACTTTGATGTTGAAATGTCAAATGCATCAAGCGTCTAGGTTCACGAGGTTACGTAGTACCGGGGCCAAAAATTTCCCGGGGATCCCTATACATCCCACGCACTCATTCGAAACGTCACGTGACGTCACGAAATATTAATTTAAAGTGAAATCGATGTCGCGTAATGAGAAAAATAGAAAATATAAGAAATATATAAGAAAAAAGTGAACGGTATAACCAATATGGCCACTGTGTAGACAACCTTGAAAAGAACTTCTACGAAGCAATAAATAATGCAGATTAAATCCCTTTCACCCTTTGGTCACGAGCGTGTCATTAAGATACATTTTTCAAAGTGCGCCCCATTCCTCTCCATTTTCCCATTTCATTTCTCTGTCTACCAGTGTGAAAATAATCGTTCTTTTCATCCTTTCTGCTCGATACACTTAAAAAGAATGGGAGTTAATATGAACGTAATAATTACCCCACAATCTAGTTCGCTGTAACCGGGGTTATGCTCGAGGGAAACCCCGTTACTACGAGAGAAAATGGGGGAAGACGTTGCAAACGTGAGCTTTGGGTTCAAGCATGACTGAGAGTCAGGTTTCCCCTCCCTATCACCCTGTTTTTCAATTGGGGATAAGGTTTTAGACAGTTTTTTAAATAAAAAAAAATAAAATTACACAATGAGGTCAGTTTTTTAACTTTTGGATTTATTAATTTGTATTTTATGAGGGAAAAAGTTGGGAAAGTGAGAGAATAATAATAATGGAATGTGTTCCTGGGATCTTGAGAATCTTCAGATATAATCAATGTGTTGTAATACATGGCTAATATGGGAATTTTTATATGGATAAAATCATTTTTAGGCCTATTTTAGGTTACAGTCATACAGTTTGTAGGTATTTTTGGTAGTTTGTCTCAACTTCCATAGAATAAGAGTATTGAATTGAAATTTTTTTTAGAGAATTAACAAAGAAAGGCATTGAAAGGGAAAAAGTGGAAGGCATGAGAAATGAAAATTTGGAAGCATAACTTGAATTCTTCTGGTTGGAACTTCCATATGATTCACACATGACCTGATGGTTTAATTAGTAGATAAAGAGTTTGGCTTTGAAGATCAAAATTTTTTTTTGTTTTATTTCTTCATTTTTTCTTCTTTTGGTTGGTTATTTTTGGGCAATTTGAGATAGGAGTGATCTGTGCTCACAGATTGCATTTCATCACATGTGGTCACAAACATCATGTAAGTGTAAGACATCTGGCAGAATGCCACCAAGATGGTATCAAAGTGTTAAACAACTTCAGCACAAAGAAAAAGAAGATGAATAAAAAAAATGGAATAAAATCAGGACAAGAGACAAACGTCCATTTTGAATTGCTCATTCGACATTTGCTCACAATTCGAAAGGGTTAATAGATGATTGAGCTTATATTTACAATTTGAAAGTCTAAGTGCCTCCATGACTTTTTTATGAGAGAGGTTACTGGCACAAAGAATTTCAATAAAATATAAATTGGGAGTAATTTAGAGTTAATGGCGATTCAATGTTTGTTAGAATTGTGCATAAAGGTATTAGGAAAGATTGGAAAAAAAAGTTTTAAATTGTTTGGATACTAGGAACTGTTTACTCTAGAAAAAAATGAAAAAACAATGAACACTAATTTTGTATAAAAGAAAAAAAATACAATATGGTGGATGTCAAATTATTCCCACACAAGGATGAGATATAAGTGTTCAGTCATGCTTATGCCTCCATTTTTTTCCCATCATCATCTTGCGCCCTTAAGCCATGTCCAGTGAATAACAGGTGCACAAACTGGCCAGGTGTGGCCTCAAAAATTCACACGCATCCAAATGCTTTGTAGACATGCAAATTTAGATATTTTCATAATTGGCAAAAAGTGGAAGAAACTTTGTAAAACTAAAGATGAAAGTTTTGAAAAAAAAATCATATCAATTATTCATGCTGATAAAGTTTAATGGATCAGAAATATGTGAATGTGACTCAGTGAATGACATCAGTAAACAGTCAGATTATAACAATCTGTTGGATTACATTCTAGCATTGTCAAATTTGACAAGTTGTTGATTTCAATTGTTGTTATTTTGAAACAATGCTCTGTATCATTGTTTAAACGCATGTAAACAAAGAGAAAAAAATTGTTGTGCATTGTTGAAATTGCATCACTTAGTGGGGGTCATTCACATGCAGTGACATAGCGGGGGAGGAAGCCAATGGAGGTGCGGTCAAGAACCTGTTATTTGTCCATTAATCCTATGCAATTGTTTTCACCTGCCTTTTGCCACGAATACCCAACGGCTAAATTGCTAATTAGCTTCTTCCACATTTTTTTCTTCACTTTTTCTTTTATTTTTAATTATACACTGTACTCATTTTTAAAAAAAAATAAAAAATAAATAAATAAATTTTATTATTTTATTTTATCCAAAAAACTTCCCATTTAACATTTCGTATTTTCCTTCCTTGACCTTTCACTGTCACTAATAGCTTTACCACACACATTTCTTTGAGGGAGAATCCTACACCTTACCAACCCACCAAAGGAATGTACTCTGTACAAGAAAAACATAAACAAAAACCCAGAAAAAGTGAAAACTAATTCAAAATTGCTCTCTTTATTGAATTATCAGCAAAAGTTATCACAACCATCTATCTAAACCGCCGTTTAGGAACTAGGTATTGCATAATGGCCACTTCCGTTATAATTCAGGATGTATTACAGTTTCTATTTTCCTCTTTAAAACATGCTACTTTGAAATTCAATGTAATTTCACAACAAGTCTTAAAATGAGCATTTGGAAGTCTAAATATCCTGTATTTAAAATTCATTATGCAGGATACAGTTGTCTCTTTTAGATGTTTATTAATAATAAATTCAAAGTAAAATTTATTATTTTTTTTCCTTTTGGAGGAAATTCAGGTCTGAATGGGAACTGGCAAACTCAGACCTCATTTTTATACAATGTTTTATTCCATCTGGGACGTGAATAAGAATAATAACAATTATTTTATCATGTACTCTTTTTTCCCACTGATATTCCGATGCTGTCCATACAAACCCTGCGGCTGCATCAGTTTCCTGTGTTCTTGAAAGAGAAAAAACTTGACCAAGGGTCACACCACCTTATATCTTGCCCGTAGCAAATAGGAACTTCCGGTGACTTCATTTATTGAAGAAATCTCTGCGACTTACAGTCGCCAATCTGTGCAACTCTTCAGGATTCAAAGTTTCTCTATTTGGGTGGTTTTTTTAACTACGGTTCTTTAAACTGT
Organism: Geophilus flavus; assembly: GCA_034695885.1. Classification (NCBI taxonomy): domain Eukaryota; kingdom Metazoa; phylum Arthropoda; class Chilopoda; order Geophilomorpha; family Geophilidae; genus Geophilus; species Geophilus flavus. The sequence continues at coordinate 33,415 of JAQFZO010000125.1, forward strand.
TGCTAGTTTTTATGGTTTTTTTTTTTTTATTTAACCATTATTAACCAAATATGGTGTTTATGGTTTAGGTTCAAACAGGTTTAGCCATCAGACTTGTTTTACCTTGCCTTATTCCCATGAGCCTGCGGTACTTAAAGGATTACTGTATACCCAGTCTCCCTGCATGTGTGTAAATCAAATTTATTCACAGATGTTGCTGAAATTTCAACACTAGATGGCGCTAAATTACTGTAACCACTTGCTTTTGGCTATCTTTTTCTTTTATCTCTTAAAAAATGAAATAATTTTTTAGTATCTTGTTTTTATGCATTTTTAGTTAATTATCTCATAGAAATTTACGTAAACAGGAATTTGTCCGAAATGATATTTCTTGTTCGAAGTAAATCCGGTCGAAAATAATCCTAAGCCCCGAAATTTATACGTAAAAACGAAATAAAATTTTAATATTTTTCTGTTTCGTCTTGATTTATCCCTCCCCATAAATCTCTCACGTTCGTACGACTTAAAGGGGTTAAAGAAAAAAAAAGTTTAAAAAAAAAATTGGGGGGACTAAGTCGGTCCGTGAGATATAAAAAAGGCCTGTACTTAGATACATTTCAAGGACGTATAGAATTTGCTTTTTGCCTGCTGCCTGCCGGAGCTGGAGGAGGGTGAGAAAGGGGGCCAGGCAAGGGAGAGACACCTTTGAGGATTCTTCTTTAAGGCGGGTTGGCGGATCCCACGACCTTGAGGTCAAGACGGGACGGAACCAACGGAACCAGCTGCTCACACCGTGCGGAAGTAAGTGGAAAAACTGGCGCCAACATCTGGTAGAAAAGGAAACTAAAATAGTAAAAATGTCACTTGCAAAACTGGATGTGATGTGTGAATGTGAATGTGAATGGAGAGAGTTGACACATAAAAGGGAAACGAAATTGATGGTGTGATATACAGTCCAGTAGAGTGGCAAAAAGGCGTCACGAAAGTTATGTTTACCAGCTGTCAGCTCTAGTTATCAGTCACAATGTAAGAAAATGTCAAAAGGGTGTATTTGGAATCAGATAGCAATTGACAAAACACATATTACATGTAATCTTTTTCTTGATAACGAAGTAATCTGTCAAACTTTAATTGCACATTTGATTTTGTAAGTGGAAATTTCTGTTGAATTTCGATGAGACACAGTACTCACGTGTTTGCTTGATGTGTCATGATTCTCTGTATAATCAGTAATGCACTTCTCCATTTCAAATTTTAGGTTTAAAGGTGATGTATTGCTGGAAAGTTTGTGTTTTGATTTCCTTCAGTTAAGGGGTTGCTCTCTGAAGTGTTAATAAATTGTTTTTGTAATTTGCTGAAGAGTTTGGTTTATCATAATCTATGGAAAATGTAATTACTTAAATATTTGTTGCCACTAACAACAAATCAATTGGTATTTCCAACAAAAGTTCTTATCTTATTCGAGTCCAAAGTCAGACAGTATAATACTGAATGGGTTTCACTTTTATCTCATTATGAGTTTCGGCTTACAAATAAGCAGTGCCAATGACTTTGTCTTGGACTAGAAGCTTATTAATGAAGCTGTTTGCATTGGTGATCACCATTATCGTATGTCATTATGAGGTAGTTAAAGGGAAAATAGCACCAGCATTGAATACTGAATTGCAGAATTATGGAGGTAAGAAGTCGTTTCATTGATTTATCTCATATTTGTGGTGAGTTAAAGGTTTGTTATGGTCAAATGAGTTAAAAAACAAAACTAGAATTTTTCGTTTTTCTTCATTTTTTGGTGAAAATTCTATGTGAATGAAATGTTTCAAAGTTTCGTCACTAGGTGGCACTACTGACTTGGTTGGCTTCATTTTTCTGGTTTTCCATTTCTTGCCACAAGATGTCAGTGAATTTCCACAAAAGTTTATTGCCCAAGAACTGCCAAGTCAAGGGCTCTTGACATTGGGGATTTGGGGAATGTTTAAAAGATCCCAACCTTCCCACAGGGAGTAACAAATACCCTCTCATTATCCCTATGGGGGGTTTTTAAAGGCCCTGGTCTGCCCCAGTGGGGTAGAAAGTTTAAATTTAAACTAGGGCAAACCAAATATTTGTTGATTTAATCGGTTATCTCGAAGATTTTATCATTTCTATTCGATTTTTCAAGTGTTTTGTTCATTTTTTAATTTGCATAACTTGTTTTTATGCACCTTAGAATTTAAAATTCATAAAATGTTTATTTTTAATAAAAATTTAGGTAAAAAATGCATGCTAAGGTGTCATTAAATATTTGAAAAGTGGCCTGTCAGTCATACTTTCACGTTTAGCACGTTTTTTCCGTTAATGTCAATAGGCGACGCTGCGGTCGAAGCAAAATTTCAGTGTTTTTTTGTCTGAGGATAAGCTAAGGGCTGCAATTTTCTCGTGTACTTGGAATGTTGAGTGGATTGGAATTTTCACTTTATTTTCTAACTTCTTGTCACGATTTTTTCCGTGCTTAAGTATTAACAAAAAATTCAAAAAAAAATAAAAAACTTTTTTCAAGTACACAGACCAATAAAACCTGAGTTTTGAAAAGATAACTGGTAAAACACTCATAAAAAAACTACTTTTCTAAGATTTATTCATAAAATAAACAAAACAGAAATTAAAAACATCAAATTTTTTCTCTTCTTCATTCATTCATTCACCCATTTTCTCAGTACAGTATAATGAAATTAAGAATCATTAATATTTACCTTTCTTTTTTCCAACTGTGAACTGAAATTTATTTCCTTTTAATTTTCCTGGACAAGAGGGTAGGAATGAACCCTCAAGCCTCCTACAGGGCTTTGATGAGAAATTATTACCTTCACCTAATCCAGTTTTTGCCTTTTTGGGATTAGAACAACTGAAATGACATCATAAGTTTTTTTTATTCTAACTCTATAATCTTGTGACCTCACTTACGATCGGTCCCTTCCCTATTTAAAATTAGATGAAACATAAAATTAACACTTGTACAAAGGAACAAACTTTGATAAATGTTAGGAGGGAGTTAAAACATTATAATATTTATAGTGGAGGGAGGGAAAAACCATACTTTTTCCTTTTTTTTCCCTCAAAGAAAAAATAAAAAGAAAATATACAGACAAGGGATGACCTTGAAAGATAAAGCAGAAATTCTTGTTCTTCCCATTTTTTCACTTTATTTTTTTTTTATTATTTTATTATTTTTTTTTTAAATATAAAAAAAACTAACGGATTTTTCAGACTTTCAGTGCCTGCTACCTGAATTCGAAATTTAGTAAAATATGTGCATTAAATATAAAAAGTAGAAGGGGGGATGATGGAGATTCATGAATCTAATTTGAAAATCTGATCAAGTCGCCCTTGATGTAAATGTTTACTTCAAACGTTGGGAAAATATTTTTTTTTATTTAATAAATAAATAAATTTTTTGATAAAATAATACAAACAAATCACGTTTTATGTATAAAAATAAGTCGATGGTTGGGTTAACTGTATAAAACATAAGATGATAAAGAATTTCTTAACGTATTTAAACAAACAACAGCGCACCTGCTGCAACATGGCGTTTCATAATAAATCAGTTGAGCTACTTCATTCGTTACCTCACGCAAAGTTAAGTCGGAGTTGACTTCGAACAAAAAAAAAGAAAGGTACATTCCACGTGAGCCTAAAACGCTCACCTGTCACCTGCTTAGTCGACAGTAAACAATGTTTTTAAGGGAAAAAAATTCTGAATTATTACAAAAGCGGATTTAACTCTAAAGAAAAACGTTACGACATTTTTTTCCTTTGAAAAAAACACAAAAGGGGAAAATTTGATGACAGTTTTTAATTAGTATTTACTGCAAGTCGCAGGTATTTGAACTGTAGTTCAAATAAAAATGGACCTTTGGTAAATAACAAAAGAAGCAATTAACAAAACTTTTACATTTATTATAATATTAAAAGAAGAAGAAATAATAATAATAAAAAGTTATTAAGAGGTATTGAAATTGCAAGTCAGCATCTGATGGTGTGTGGGGAAGAGATGACAAGAGACTTATGAGAAGATTGGCCGTTGTTAATTGAATGAGAACACTATTGTGTGGAGATTTTTGTGTGTCGTGTGTTTGAAAAGAAGTAGGACGCCATGTTTAAAATTAATCAATTGAAAGGGATGTGTAAATGTGGGGGTGGGAGAGAGAATAGAAAAGACTTGTGAGAGGGACTCTGGTTGACTTTTCCCAAGGGTTTGATGCCGTTTTTAGCACTGGTATGGTAGAAACTGGCAGCAATTACTACGGTGCATACAAAAATGTCGTCTTTTGTGGTTTTTGTAGGGAGTGTAATTCGCACTATGGGTATAATGCGTTGGAAAAGTCGTAAAAATAATAAAATAGACAAGGCATCGTCTTCTTTTTTTTTTAAATTTATTTATTGTGTTTGTTTGAGTGTTGCAAAGATTGGAAGTGACAAGATTTGGTTGTAGGCGCATTAATTTTTCAATTTTATAGTGGTTAGGCATCTTTGTTTATCGACTAGTAGAAATTAATTACACGCTTCATCATTTAGTATGAGCCTTTGGCTATACATGTGAGACTCTCCTCAGATAACATCAGTTGTACAGTAGCAGTGACACCTTTGTAATGGAGTTCCGGTCGCACTTCCGTATTAAAATCGAGTTGTATTTTGATTCTTCTGATGCAACACTGTTATGTTTTTTATTTTTGTTGTTGGGATAAAATTTATTTCACAAAAAAAAAAAAAAATTTTTTTAATGGACATCTAATAGAAATTTTATATATAAAAAATTCAATCCATCATGTGTCAGTTTCTACAATGCAACTCAGCATTTCTATTCCCTTTTGTTCTGTTGACTGATGGGATGGCTTCATGCTTCAACTTTCAACTTAACTGAATTTTACCTTCCATATAATGTGATTTTCCAACTCCATTGTGTTCACCCGAGCTACCAACATTAATTAAATAAGGTAGGTGTTTATTTTTTATACTTTTTTCCATCATTTTTACCAACACACACCCCCCCCCCCCCTGTATTCCAAACATTCAACTTTCAAGTTTATTGAAAGAGCAAACACAAAAAAAGTGTAGA